>CM076075.1:30053437-30213437 GCA_038088235.1 Zacco platypus
CTGCTATTCATTTTACCTACCACAAGATGGCACTGTTTAAAGCATCAAAGCTTTAAGGCTGTTTAAGACGCTTGTTTGCTTCACGAGAATGTTTGATTCATTTATCAATCGATATATGCAGATCATGCAACAATGTTTAGTGATTTGGAATCTTAAGAAATTGTGCTGCAGGATAACATTGAACTAGATTATTTGAATGTTGAGCAAGCAATCTCATTGGCTGCAGGACAGGGGCGGACTTAACCATTAGGCCCCTGAAAGCCAAGGCCAATATAATATATATATATATTTGTAGAAAATGCAGGGACATGTGATTTCCGCGATACAGAAAGCACGGACAGAATCGTGGAATCCATTCATAAAAAGGGAATTTACTGTGTAACTCGAAATGTCAGGAATCAATGGCTCATTCCGAGACATAAAACATGCAGGGTTCATATTTTAAATAGTATTTTTGCCGTTTAATATTAACATACACTAATCCATATCGCATATCCATATTCATCCAAAACGTGAAAAATTCTGTGACATTCCACGTTAAACAGTGAATTCCATTTTTAAGAACAGATTCTATGATTCCATCCGAGTTTTCTGCATCACGGAAATCATAAGCTCCTACACTTCGTGAGCATTTTACCGTTTCATTTGAGAGAAACTATCATCGCACCATACACACACAGAAACAAAGGTCTTCAAGGCAACCCGCCAAAATAAAAGTTTGATTATACTCTTTAACAGTATAATGTTCGTCTAAATTGAACAGTAAACCTCTGATGTGTAACACTGTAAATGTACAAAAATGAATGTTTTTTTGTTTGCTTTTTTAAATTCACATTGGAATAAAAAAAATACAATAAATGCTTTACGTCTTCATTTACCAGTAACATTAAAATACATAAAACAAATAATATACTTTTCCACACAGGCACACTTTGAAATAATTCTTAAGCATGTAAATTTCCTTCAGTTTAATTTAAAATTACAATTAAAATAAATTTTAAAATATTTTAAAGTTTAGAACTAGGCATTGTGTAAACAATTATGCAGTGAAAATTACCACTAAAGTATTGTCCAACCTACTCTAATGTAGGTACAACACGTTTACATGTGAACAAGCGGATTTACAATATGAAGAAATGGAAACCTCAAAAAAAAGTTTAAATGTGTGCAATTAGGGCCCCATTCTTATATTTTGCCTGAGGCCTCAAATCACTAAATCCACCCCTGCAGGATCAGTCAGTCAGCTCGTGTCATGCGGTAATGATGTGATTGCATGCAGATTGCACCCTCTAGAGTTTCATGTCTGAACTATATATATATATATATATATATATATATATATATATATGTATGTAGGGGTTTAACCAAGGCCGTGTTTTTAACCCCTAAAACTCTAGCTATGGCCTTGCATATTAGTGCACACGTACTGTAAAGTGTTCCCATTACTTTAGAAAATAAATACTAAATATTTGTTTTAAATTATTGCTGAAATAATACTTAATAAAACGACATTAGCATGTTGCATAAGCCTACAAATACATAACACACATTTTCTAATTAGATTTGTAACGAACGATTCGCATTTCTCATGACGCACGATCCCTGCGATTGGACTATCTGCTAAAAATGATATTTTTAAATGTGGCCAAAATCAGGTCTCTCGGAAGGGAGCGTTATTTTAAAATACTGTCTAACTTAATTTAGAAACAGAGCAGCGGTCCTTTCCACTTCCCTCCTGCTCTTGAACCTGCAACCTCATAAATCCTCATAAATATCAACCAAAGTCTGAAAATATCTCACATGCCTCTGAAGAGCGCAGGCACAGTTCAAAGACGAGATGAAAAGGGCGAAAGAAAAAGAGAGCGTGAGAGGGGGAGGAAGGGAAAAGAACATCAAGAAGGTGCTTCTTATGAAAGGTGAAGCGTTAAATGCCCTTAGGTATCGATTTTATATCACAGTCGGATCTTAGATAGCTTTAATGGATTCTTAAAATGCAGCGAAATCTTTCCCACAAAAGAAAGCCATTTGCTTTGAACGTGGCGAGGGAGATGAGAGAGGGAGAGACGCTGCGCTCTGGGGCCCACATAAAAGAATATGTCAGCTGTGAAATTCACGTCACGGCACCTTGAACTAGACGAACTGGCGAGACACGCAGGAGAGAGAGAGAGAGAGAGAGGGTGGGGGTGGGTGGTGGACCCTGAGGGGTGGAGGAAAGGGCTTTTGGAGCCCGAGTGGGAGAATATGAGAGGGAGAACTGACAAGAGTGTCGTGACTGAAACCACAGACTGCCCCCTGGAGACGCAGGCATGCGTGTCAACTGAATACTGCCCCAAATACTCGCTCTCTCTCTGACTAGAATGATTCACTCATCTCTCCCACACTCTCACGCATGCTCATGTCACCTCTGCTGTTTCTTATTTTGGTGCTGGATATTTATTCTCGTTCTCCTCTATGACCTGCGTGCTAGTTATCTGCTACACTGACTGTCTGACCTGATTGCTTAACACTTTCTGCGGCATGTCAGTTGCGAGTTGTTTCGTTAATATGTCCATTTATTAATTGTCTTCATTATTAATTGTGAGCACACAGTGCTCTTCACTCTTTTACCCCTAGGGGTCGGTAAAAAGCCATTTAAAATCAATTGTGCTTCAATGTAAAAACTATAATATCCAAACTTCAATCACATACAATCATGCCTAATTAATATTAAATATCAAAAGCTTCAGGACTGTATTGTATCCTATTTTCTGGGGCTGCAAGGGGAATATCCAACTGGCCAGAGGAAGAACTCGTCTGAAGGGTCTGTCTGCATCCCGCAGAACTACAACACGCTTCAAGTTACGCCTTCCGCGAAGAAACAAGCATGGACATCATTGACTAAAACAACCTTTTAAAGTAAATTATTTTATGTTTTATGAATAAAATGTGTGTAAGATAAGCTTATATTGCTGTTGAATCTTATTAAGTTTGAAACAACAGCTAGATGTAAAACAAAATAAATGATACTATCAAATAATACATGCAACTCATGCAATTATAGCTAAAAACCCACCCCCCACACCCACACCTCACCCTAAACCCACCGCTTCCACAGGGCTGGGTGGGTTACTTTCACTACAGATTACAAAATACATGCTTTAAAAGTCATTTGTAACGTATAAGTGTGGAACAAACACAAAAAAGGTAATTGCAAGTTTTTATCTCACAATTCTGACTTTTTCCCTCAGAATTGTGTGATATAAAGTTGCAATTGTGAGTTATAAAATCATAATAATGAGATATAAAGTTGCAATTGTGAGTTATAAAATCATAATAATGAGATATAAACTGACAATATTGAGAAAAGTCAGAATTATGAGATATAAACTGACAATATTGAGAAAAGTCATAATAATGAGATATAAACTCGCAATATAGAGAAAAGTCAGAATTATGAGATATAAACTCGCAATATAGAGAAAAGTCAGAATTATGAGATATAAACTCACAATATTGAGAAAAGTCAAAATTATGAGATATAAACTGGCAATATTGAGAAAAGTCATAATAATGAGATATAAACTCACAATATTGAGAAACGTCATAATTATGAGATATAAACTCACAATATTGAGAAAAGTCAGAATTATGAGATATAAACTCGCAATATTGAGAAACGTCATAATTATGAGATATAAACTCACAATATTGAGAAAAGTCAAAATTATGAGATATAAACTCACAATATTGAGAAACGTCATAATTATGAGATATAAACTCACAATATTGAGAAACGTCATAATTATGAGATATAAACTCACAATATTGAGAAACGTCAGAATTATGAGATATAAACTCGCAATATTGAGAAACGTCAGAATTATGAGATATAAACTCGCAATATTGAGAAACGTCAGAATTATGAGATATAAACTCACAATATTGAGAAAAGTCATAATAATGAGATATAAACTCACAATATTGAGAAAAGTCAGAATTATGAGATATAAACTGACAATATTGAGAAACGTCATAATTATGAGATATAAACTCACAATATTGAGAAACGTCATAATTATGAGATATAAACTCACAATATTGAGAAACGTCAGAATTATGAGATATAAACTCACAATATTGAGAAACGTCATAATTATGAGATATAAACTCACAATATTGAGAAACGTCAGAATTATGAGATATAAACTCACAATATTGAGAAAAGTCAAAATTATGAGATATAAACTCACAATATTGAGAAAAGTCAAAATTATTAGATATAAACTCGCAATATTGAGAAAAGTCAGAATTATGAGATATAAACTCATACTAAATTCACAATTGCAAGAAAAAAAGTCAGTATTGCAAGTTTATATCTCCCAATTCTGACTTTATAACTTGCAATTGTGAGTTTAAATCTCGCAATTCTGAGAAAAACAAGTCAGAATTGTGAAATGCAAACCCACAATTGTGAGGGAAAAAAAACAAATTGTGAGAAAAAGTTGCAGTGACGAGTGAATTATAAAATGACTCACAAACAACTATCACAAAACATGAAAACAGTCGTGGATCATCAGGTCATGACAGGACAGTTCAGTTAATATCTGTGGGATAATTTGAGCTAAAACTTCACATACACTTTCTGGGGACATCAGAGACTTATTTTACATCTTGTAAAAGTGGCATTATATGACCCCTTTAATCAAGCTACAAAAACGACTTGTTTTGATTTTGGGAGTCACTAGATGTTAGCGTCGTGTCAAAAGCAAATAGAACCCATTATAATCTCTGATGCCGTCTACACTGACACAGTACACAGATGTGTGTTCAGTTTCTGACAAGCGGAAGAGTGAAAGAGCGTTCGCTTTGATGCGTCCCGTTTAAACAGCTCATTTGCGTCTCTGTACAGACTTCAGAAAGATCCCAGTGTCGGAAACAAGTGGAAGGTTTATTTTAATGGCGTCCCGGATCTTGTCTGAGGATTTTATGTTTGTTCAGACCATTTTGTTTTGTAAACAAGGCTCAGAGTTCACAAAGAAACTTTTGTTGAAAGATGAAGCCTCAACTGTACTGGATCTGACAGCAGCTGCATCACAAACCGAAAGTGAGGGATTTAATAATGTTTTGTCTGTAAATGATGGTTTTATAAGGATAACGGTTTCAAAACACTCACTCGCGTGCAATAGCGCGCGGGTGTTTATACCGTTTCCTATGCAACGACGTCAGCCGATCGTAACAGTGGCTGTGTTTACTGACAAACCTTAAAGGAAGCGCGTCTTAAAAACTGCTGAAGGTTGAAAATAATCGTTTTTCCACATATATATATATGTTTTTTGTGCAAAAACTTTAGCAGTATTATAAGTGAACCTCAAGGAATATATTAAAATAATAATTTTAAAAAATCCATGACCCCTTTAAGAGCTGCAGACATTTATATTTGGGTTTAAGAGGTTTACATTTAAGAGGTGAAATCACGGTTCTTGATAATACATTTAATAATGTTTCATTTCTGTAACTTAAAAACGTACATTTCCATTCAAAAGTTTGGGCTTTTTAATGTTGTGCTGCTTAATATTTTTGTTACCGTGACACATTTTCCCTAATACTTTTACTATCCCTAACCTTCTTAATTTTAACGCATCATGTTGAAATGAAATGATCATTTCCCAGCATGCATTTGTCCACATCCACCCACACTACATATATGAAAAACACAGTATCTCTAGCAGCTGGAAAAGTGCATGGTGTGAATGTGCAGTCTGACACGCCCATGTGAGTCGATAACTCTTCTCAAACTCTTGTGGGACTTGGAGAGATGTGCCTCACCTCTTCCTCTAGGGCGGCCCGCTCTTCTCTGAGCTTGTGTATGAGACTCTGCGCCTGGTTCAGCTCCTGCAGGGCCGACTGCAGCTGCGCCTCTCCCGTCCTCCGCTCCTGCAGCAGCCGCTGGGAGGCGCTCTCGCGGATATTCTCCGTCTCCTCCTCGTGCTTATTAACGCGCTTCTGCAGCTCTGCCAACTCCTCCCGGAGCTCCTGCGTGGCTGAATGAATGAGAGCGGGAATCTAGAGGGAGGGACAGCGAAAAACATTTGTGCAGATGACTATGACTATTTACTTCATCTGCATATCCATACAATCCTATGTATGGACTATAATGATAACAGTCTTTGAAGGATCATGTGACACTGAAGACTGAAGTGCTGAAATAAATAAATCACAGTTAGCTCAAAAAGCTGTATTATCATTTTACTCTATTATTCGTGAGCAAAAAAAAAAAAAAAAAAAAACTTGAACATTAAAAACACTCCCAAAATCCCCTCCAAATGTTGACGGTGCCCAGCAACCCCTCATCTGTGGCATGCAGGCAGACAAAACCTCTCAACATCACTTCTGGACCAGTAGACCTGCCTCCACCAATCTTCTTCTGGCCAAAGTCTCTCACACACACACACACACACTGGGTGTATCAGGCTCCACCGGACAGACAGTAATCAGACATCATTTATGGCCATGAACAAAGGAGAGGTGTGAGCCAAAAACCAAACACTCTCAGAGAGAAAAACATGGAAACTGACACAGCGAGCTGTGGGAAGAGAGGGAAAACATGCTGATCGCGTCAGTCAACCACCAGGGGGTATAATATAATATAATATAATATAATATAATATAATATATCAACATGTTCCATTAAATTCTATTGCGAAGGTCAGATGTGTAACTCTCAAAACAACATTTTGGAGGGCAATTGGGAACGATTCTGTTCATGTTTTGTGCAGTGAAACAAAACTTTAAGATTTTTTTTTTTACTATGTGGTTTTATAATTCATGCATCGGAGGGTTCATTAATGAGTCCAGTGGGAAACTGAGAGCGTGAGAGTTGAGTCTCAAACTCGAGCCCTCTAAGCAAGTCAAACATGTTTTTCTTTATTTCAGGATCATATCAAACTGTGAACACATCAATAGATGGAAACGGCGAAATGCGCATTAAAAAACGCAGTAGGATGCATTTTCTATCTAACTATGATGGAAAACATTAACTGAATAAACAATTTATTATATACTGATTATGTACTCCTGCTTTACTTTATTCAGCGAGTGACGATTTTGTTCTCTTCAACTTCCAACAATGTTTTTGGCGAAATTCCAATTTTCCGCATCAATAAAATTCGCAACTTCGGATGGGAAACGTAGCTTTTGCCCCATGATGAAGACTCGTGTGTGGCCGAGGTCTGTACCTTGTTCTGTAGTTGCTGGTTTTCGCTCTGGTATTTGTTGTGCAGCTCTTGGTTTTTCTGTCTTTGGATGTCCAGTTCAATTTCAGCTTCTCTTCTTAAATCCGTTTCTTGCCGTTTCAGCTGTTTGTCCCGCTCAGCCTGTTTCTGCTGGAGTAAAACCTCCATCTGCGTGCACACAAACACGGGTTGAGGTCAAATAAAGCTTAGGAGATCTACTAAGAATCAGATCATCATTTGTGCGCTTGAATTTAACTTCATTCTAATGAATTTATTAGTTAAAGCAAATGTGGTACATTTCAGCCACAACGACACACAAGAGCAGTGTTGTTACTGTTAAATAAAACTATTATACACGGGGTGGCACTTTATTTTACAGTATGTGCCTTTTCAATGAGTAATGGATGGTAATTACATGGGGTAAGTTAGCACACTCTAAAAAAAAACAACAACCCAAGTTGGGTTAAATATGGACAAACGCAGCGGATGGGTTAAATGTTTGCCCAACCAGCTATTGTTTAAAAATGACAACATGGCTGACGTGAAATGAACCCAAAATAGGTTGGAAATTAAAAAGCAGACTTTAATTCATTAGTAATTTAATAAACATTTATTATTTAATAATTATTTATTAAACATATTAATGCATTTTCATCTCCAACATATTTTGTGTTCATTTTAAGCGCGCAATATATTAATTTTTAATCAATAGTTGAGTTAAATGAAACTTAACCCAACTTGGGTTATTTCCAGAGCGTACTAGAGCTGCATGATTAATCGTAAAAAGATCGCGATCTGGATTCAAGCACCCACGTGATCTTATTTTATTACAACGATTCGGACATTCAAATATGTGTTCGAGCTTCCAGAGAGCAGATTTGAACCCCACATTAGTTATTTCTGTATTACAAATAGTCAAATTATCACAGAAGTACTGAGATTTCAGAGTTTATAACCTAACTTTAAACTTATATCTACGGTAGCGATCTTTTGAAACTCACTTGGCGCGTCAAATAACGGTTGTATCGATTACGACACTAGATGGCGACAAGTGACTGTTAAAAAATGTAATTGTCATTGAATCATTCATTTAAAAGATTCGTTCGAAAACACTGATTCATCATGAAACAAGTATTTATTAATGAGTCACTGAATTCATTCAAAACCATTTTTTAAATAATTCCCTCAAACAATTTCCAGCAATTAGAGTCCGGCAATTTTATAATATTTTGTCAAAATCTCTAGTAAATTATGCTATTTTGTTTGCTTGTATATATTCAGAATCGTGAGAGAATCGTGATCTCTTTTTGAGAGAGAAAAACTCATTTTATCCAGAATCATGCGGGTCAAGAGTGTAGTATCATTACTACAATAAGTATGTTCGTGCAAAACACGACTGTAAAATAAAGTGCTACCAAAAATAGTTTTCATTAATTAAAATTAAGCTGAAATAAAATACAAATATTAGATGAAAAACTTAATCTTAGGAAGGAAAATAAAAAATGTTGCCCGTAGGTGAAGTTCTAAAATTACTACTAAACTAAAACTACTAATACAATAACAAATTAAAGCTAAATAAACATCATAATACATAACCAAATAGGAAATGCAAATCCCCCGAACACCTGCACACTTGCATCACATTCGGTCTTATTTACATCTTGAGTGAATTCTTGCATAACACAGTGTTTGTAAAACTGAAGAGTAAAACAGCTAACATGACAAAACGGGGTATGAGATATATTTCATCTCCTTTCATTATGGTTCATTTAGGCCTCATGTGGTAGGAAGAAAGCAAATAAAGCTGTTTGTGTAGTCCTTCAGTGACCGTACGCTTTCATATCACGGACAAGGATTTTTCACCGACCGCGGGTTTTGAAATATTGAACTGTCAGCAGCTGAATAAAACGGTTAGAGCAATAATAAACAGCAAAGAGGGAGACGGTGGCATGCCATGTATTTTTAGTCGGGCATGACCAAGGTCACCATGCTTTTCATGAAGCCCAGAGTGCAGACAGTGTGCGTGTGAGAGAACACAACAGGCTCTGTGTCAGCGCGAGTGGTGTGAGAGAGAGACGGCATCTGATGTGTGACAGTGAGAGACCACTTTCCAACTAGACGTGGATGCATGTCTGTGTTCACAGCAGGAAACCGGCGGGTCTTAAATGTAATTTGCACTAAATCAGACGGCATTCCTCTTACTGCGAGCATGCTGAGGGCAGACCTCAGCCCGCATACAAAAATAAAAATCAAAGAAATTCAAATCATAAAAACAAAAAAAAGAACTTAAGAGGAGTTCATAAGGAAGAAAACGTGCAGGTAGTTCTGCATAGTAACGCTATATTTACATTTACATTTATTCATTTGGCAGACGCTTTTATCCAAAGCGATAAAAGTTAGATACACTGGGCACAAAAGTCATTGCAGATAACAAAATATCAAAACAAGTGGCATTTATTCTAAATATATACTATAAACACAGCGCAAGATCACTTGTCAAGCAAAACATTTCACACAAATGATGAAACTTACTGATCAAAATGAGTGATTCGGGTATTATTTGGAACATTTAGATGTTTGTGAATAATATTCATAATTAATGTGATGAATTCCACCGAATTACAAAAGCTTTGAAATATAGTTTTTACTCTCTTGAAATATTTCCTTTACTAGTTTTTATGTTCACTCACAAACGTTTTCCTCTCTATGAAGTAAATACATATGTCATAGTCAACTTTTAAGCCTCTTATATTGGTAAATTTCCTAGGTTATTAGTCGGCTTTTAAGCTTATTATACCGGTGAACTCTCTAGCTTATTCCGTTAAATCCGTTAATATGGAGTAGTCGTGGCCTAATGGTGAGGGAGTTGGGCTTTTAACCTGAAGGGTGCAGGTTCGATTCCCACGCCGGCAGGAATTGAAGGTGGGGATTGTGAATGAACAGCTCTCTCTCTCCACCTTTGATACCTTGACTAAAGTGCCCTTGAGCAAGACACGAAACCCCTAATTGCTCCCCTTGTAAGTCGCTGTGGATAAAAGCGTCTGCAAAATGACTAAAAAAATATATATATAATAAGGGAGAACAGCTTTGTTGTTGTGTGGGATAGTTCACCCAAAAATGAATTTTTTTTTATCATTGCTCACTGTCATGTTCTAAACCTGTAAGAACCATCTTCAAAACACAAATGAAGATATTTGTGATGAAATATCCTCCTCCATTGAGTCTACGCAACTACCACTTCAATGCTTCAAAAAGTTCATAAAGAGATCATAAACTAATCTATATGAAGAGAGACGATCCCTTTATATGATGAACATGTTGAATTTAGGTTTTTATTCACATATAAACATTGATCAGCGAACATAAACAGAAGCTCAAAGACGAGAATGAAGCTTTTACAATCTCTTTATGAACTTTTTAAAGCGTCAAAATGGAAGTTGTCAATGGAGGGACAGAAATCGCTCAAATTCATTAAAAATATCTTCATTTGTGTTCAGAAGATGAACGAAGGTCTTACGGGTGTAGAACGACATGAGGGAGAGGAATTAATGACACAATTTTCATTTTTGGGTGAACTAACGCTTTAAGACGTGTAAGTCTGAGGACTTACAGATATTCTATAGTGTCTTGTTTAAGTAGTTAGTCCGACTTTTTGATGATTCGGGGACTGAGTGTGAACTGAAGTCTACTTGGCTCGATAAAGAAATCAATTTGGAATAGTTTCGGAATGAAACAATCTTGTTCTGACCAGCCAATCTATAGCCAATAGAATTTCAGTCGCTCCAGAAAAACGCGATTATGCCATCGCGTGATTTCATGCATAATCAGCCAAAGTCCGCATATTTATGCGGGGGTCACGTTTTTTCAAATACGCCGCACTTTCGCCGCATAAATTGTCGATTTCAGTAAGCAAAATATGCGGGGCTAGTTTGATTTCATAATCCCTGTATTTTCGTTGCAAAAAAGTCACATATATCTCAGCAGAAAGTTGAAAAATGTTGCATTTACTTCACACAAGTAAAGCGCCATTATTTTCCCCCGATCGCCATGGGAACCTTATGAAGTGACGTGATTACACGACGTGAACATCATCTGCAAACCCCGTGGTGAAACCGTGAGGAAGCAAAAATAAGCGCAAAAGAGCGCGCGAAGCAGTTTCCCGGTGTGTCACATGACAGAGGGGGCAAATTATTTTGCACTCCGTGCAACTGCGTGTTGGACCACAGACGACGCTGTATATTAGTAATATGTAAAATAATTTACGTTGCAGTAAGAGATTGCACTTTGTGCATTGGAAGCACTTATTTTAACAGAAGATGTGTGTTTTGTATCACTACCTCTGTAAAACAGGAAGCACACATTTTATTTTTTGATATTTTATTTATTCATTTTTACAGAAGTTGTTGAATATTCCTTTTGTAAAGCTACAGAACTTGTTTGACTCAATGTTTTGTAAGTTTGATTCATGTGTTAATGAAGGTCTGAAATAAAACAGAATGAGAACTTCAATATTCTGTGATTTAGTAGCTTGAAGTGATCATATTCCATCGCATTTTTTAAGAAAACGTGCCGCATAATCAAGGATTTTGGCCCGCAACAATCACAAAAAAAAATGCGGGACTGGAATATATAGCCTATATTCTTCCAATCTGGACGAACAACTAGATTAAACACCCACAAAATTTAGTGCATGCAAAAGTTCTTGGGCGAACACAAATGTTTTGAAACATTCTTGAACTACAAGCCAAAAGAAGTGAACTGTGAAATTTCCATCTGATGTATTATGAACAAATTACCCATCATAAATCAAATGTGCTCATTATAATTCACCTCATCTCACCTAACAGGTCTGCTTGCGTTGTGTGACCTCACCTTTGAACTGTGCTCTTCTGCAGCTTTCAGACTCTCCTCCAGTCGCTCCAGCTCTCCCACGTGAGCGTTTCTCAACTCCTCCCTGTGAAAAGAAAGTCTACGGTAAATTCACCCACCATATAAATCAACTGAAGACGGCGGATAACATAAATGCATTAGAGAACGCTTCATCATTGAGCAAATGATCAAACTTAAGCATCATTAACAAAATGTCTCGTCTAATTCTGGCTCGAGCTGTCAAACCACTACAACATGATTGAATGTTTTAATATTACAAGACAGACAGAGGAGAGATATCAGGCAATTGCGACACAAGGTGTTTTAATTAAACAACTGCACAAGACTTCAAAGAGTCTCAGTGACACGTTTACGAGCAAGAACATTTTCTTGTTTTTGATCCAGTTGTTATGGAAACATAATTGTTATTTTAGTTAATTGTCACGTCATAAAACATTCTTATATAAAACTGTGACTAATGTTGCTGTGCAGCCTCAGGGCTGAAGAGGGATTGTGACAAAGAAACCTGGTCAACAAAGTGAGTAATGAGTAACTCACATCGACTGCTAATCCCAGCGGAAGACGAGACTGATTAAAACTTCACAAACAGTTTGATTGACAGGCGATCCGACCAATCGTAACATCGAATCCGCCATTTTGTCTGACAAAGCAGTCAGGGGAGTTAGTAGATTAACGTTGGTGAACTTGAACTTGAAATTGTGTGTCCTCACATCTTTCCACGCTTGAAACAACATATTGCGAAGGGTCAAATTCACCATTCACACTGAACACAGACTGTCCCGCAGGTGAGGAAGACCAAAAAAAAGTTGTTTCTACCTGTTTTTTTTCTCAGAAAATTGTTAGGAATTAGCTTTCATGTTCGAGATCTTTTTAATTTGCACCACATCCTGAGCTCTGTAAAATGCATCTTTTATCATGCCCAAAAATAAACAGTATAATGCAAAGAAATACAATTTCAATTTCTTTTTGGACTTAATAAAATATGAGAAAATACATCAAAATACAAGTATAAACATATACACTTCCATTCAAAAGTTTGTGGTTAGTAAGATTCTATTTCAATTTAATTTTTAATAAGAAATTAATGGATGCATTAAATTGACAGTTAAGGCTCTTACATAGTTCTATTCTGAACATTCTAAAATATGAACTGTTTTCAACATTGATAATAATCGGAAATGTTTCATGAGCAGCAAATCATCATATCAGAAGGATCACGTGACACTGAAAATTTACAGTAATATATTACATTTTAAAATATATTCAAACAGAAAACAGCCATTTTAAACTGTAATAATATTTCACAATATTACTGTGTTTTTTTGCTCTGTTTGTAGTCATATAAATGTGTGAGGCTTCTTTCTATCAAAAACAACAAAAATATTACTCAACAAAATGTATAAATAAAAAAAATCTAAAATATATTAATTTAAGGACGGAAATAAGAATAAAAACACTAATTGAGAATAGAACACAGACAGTAGACATGGCTGACAGACATTCCTCCTCTCTTCCTGTTTGTCGTCATTTTTAAACCGTGATTATAGTTTGACTCATCAAGAGTGAAGCAAAAGCCTCAGAAAAGCTCTTCTGCTATCAGCCGAGACAGACAGCGGGGATATGAGGAACGCCGGTGACTAGACACACAGACAGAAATTCCATTTTTACAGCACATTCCTCTGTGGCTCAAACATTCCTCCCATGAGACACAAACTGTGACTTCGTAGACAGACTACTTCCATCCTGGATTGGTGAGACGCACAAAAACAAACACAAACAGCTCAGGAGAAACATCAAAGTCCAAACACACCGACTGAATCACATCAACGCTCCATCCACACACCCTGACCCGACCTCTCGCGGTTAAAACGTGTCTCGAATATGACATTCAGAATATTTTAGACCTCAAATGAGTATAACTTTGATTCACCCTTAATGGATGTTTCCGTAATTCCCCCGAGACACAGAGAGGAAAATAGAGTGAGCGAGCAAAAGATTCCAGGCGTATTCTCTTCTTTTTCCACTCAAAGAGAGAGGGAACGTCTCATCTCGCCGGTCTAGGGGTTTACGTGCCGTGAGGCCGCATACTATTAATGTTAGATAGTTTGGGGACTGACAGACACGCGGCTCTCTGACAGCAGTTGTGTGATGGGTCTCGAGAGAGCCGGCCTATAATGGGGGATGTCTGGAAGAAGTGGCTCTCAGAAACACAAGTGTTAAATAGACCCAGTCTGGAATGTCCACACTTCACTGCACTTGTGTAATCAAATCAATGGAAAAATATCAGAGTGGCAGATAGAAAGCAAATGCTCTGAAAATGGAAGAAATTGGAAGGAAGGATAGAGAGAGAAAAAAATATATATATCACATGACTAAAAAGTTCTGAGAGAAGTTTGGCATTTTTTTTAATACAGCTTTGAGGTCAGCGTTACTAAATGTGTCACTGCTCACAGCCATGAGGGGTAAAACATTAAATTTTTCACATCATATTATTTAATATTGCAATTTTACACTACTATAAAAGGTTAAAAGATTCAGTGTTGCTTTTTCAAATTACAAAAAGAACATTCAATACAACAATATAATACAATACAAATCAATAAAATGTAAATTATGAAGAACAATAATACAGTGTTTCTTCTAATATCTAGATTAAATTAAATAAATATTTTTCATTATTATATTTATGTTTTCTTCAAAATACATCAAAAATAATTGTTTTAAAAAGGTATTTGGTGTATTTGCGTTCCTCTCGGAAAGTCTGCATTTGCTCACAAAGAACACAAGTTTTGCGAGAGAACACAAAGTTTCTTGAGGAAATATGCATGTCCAGGTATATGATATAAATCACTGTCTCTATGACAACACATGTAAACATTCACACACACAAAAAAAAAAGAACTAAGCTATTTCCGAAACAACTCCATATCCACTATCCCGTGTCGGCCATTTTATAAGCACAATTCTCTCTGATTTCGAGTGTACGTTCGATGCTGAAGCACTATTTCCCAAAATACAATGCGGAGAGGACTGAGAGCGCGTGTGAAAGAGCGGAGTGTGATCCAGAGATGACTTTACAGCTTTCTTATTTCTGCTTTAACATTTATTTCATGTTAGTTCTATTGTTTTACCCTATTGTTTTTTTTTAATTTTTTATAAATTATTACTTGAATAAAACCTACTAAAATATAGAGACATTATTATATAGATGAATTAAAAAAAAACTTAATATATATTAATAAGATATATATATATATATATATATATATATATATAAAAATATTATTTTGTTATTAAAATATATTATGTAGGCATTAACTCAATTTAATGTTACTAACAGCAAGGTGTTTTAATAATTTAAGGCACTGTTTTTAACTTATTAAACTTTAAGAGATAATAATTAAGTGGATGATTAAAAAAATATTCGTTAATCATCTGTAGCGTGACGTAATCATAACTGAAGAGGGTGAACGACCATGTCATCTATGAGCGTGAGAGTTTCTAACTCACTAAAAAAAACTTGTTTGCAGTTTTTTATAGTATTTAATGATTATGAACAAATATTAATCATGACAAACCAATTATATAATCGCTGAAACTATAAAAGTATGTATGACTACAAAATAAAGTCATTATGAGTCCTTTTATTATTAACATTATTTTATAACGTAAGTAGCCTGTAGGATAAAAGCAGTTTCATCACGTGTCGAGCCGTTTCTGCGACAGCTCAGTGTACGTCAGCGTTCCAATTCACTCGCTTCATTTCATCACTCCCTGCAAATATAGTGCACTCACATGCCGTACACTATATAGGGATTAGTGAACTCGGACACATTCATTTTCATTTTTGCTTATTAGTATGGTTAAATTGGATCACTGAAGGTCAGCCGCAAAGACACTGGTTCACAAAGTGAGAAAAAGTTGAGGAATACTGAATCTGTTTTTGTGCAAGTGAGATTAAATGCAAAATAACTAAAATAACTATCTGACTTTAATGCATCCTTGCTCACTAAAACTATCATTTCTTTAACCCTTGTGTTATGTTACGGGTCAATTTGACCCGTTTAGATTTTCAAGTTGTTGGAAATACTGGTTAACCTATGTTTTTTTCTTGATATTTTGTGACTTTTTCTCATTTATCAACATGAACATGCATGCAAAGTTTCAACATGCTGGTGTTTTTTGACATATAAAAACAAAATTACTGTAACGTTCGTGATGTTCCCCGGGTCAATTTGACCCGCATATTTTAACGCTCTAAAGTAACTGTACTGACCCAAAATAAAATATTTCTTGGTTATATTTTGTTATTTTATTTTTTTACTATCTTATGAAGCTAAAAAATTAGGTTTTCCACACTTATTTCAATACAGAAAAATGTTTTAACCACCACGTGTGTGAAGTTCCTATCCAGAAAGCACACACTTGCTCATTATGTCAGAAGAAACTTGACTTTATGAAATGAGTTTACAAAACAGCCAACTTAGGAAAAGTACATATTTTCATTATACAGCTACATTTAATTGCTCAGTTATGATGTTCTAAGAAAAAAAAAAGTTAAAAAAAATTATTTATTGTATTTAAAAATGTGCTGTTTATTTTCAAATTTTGTTTTTAAAAATGGTTAAAAAACATTTCCATTAAATCATATCTTCAGATATATATTTTTTGGAATATTTGACAAATGTTGATATTAAAAATTTACAGTTTGTACCTGAATCTTTGTTTTTCATAGTGTGATTTTTGAGGAATTGAATTGAATCCGATTAGGGTCAATTTGACCCGCTCCATAACGAGTGCACACAGAAATCCAACAGCGCATAAGGGTTAAATATATATATATATATATATATATATATATATATATTTTTTTTTTAAATCCCCAAACTTTTGAATTAGAGAGTAAATCTTTGTTTCTAAAATGGGCTAAAAGTGATGGCGTCACCTCTCCCTCTCTGAAGTGTTTTTGGTAGTGTTCGGGGGGGTGATTGTGGTTGTGTGACCCTGAGCTGTGCGTGTGGGAGACCAGAAGTGAAGAGTTACTCACTCTCACTCTCTCTGTCTATAAAACACATCAACAGTGTTATTGTGATCCATGCGGATGCATGAAAGAGGGGTTTGTTCTTATGATTCAGAGCTTGTAAAAAGGCTGAAGCAGTAGTTGTTTGGTGGGCGGGAATACTGGAGAGCTGAGGGACAAAATGTCCTCTATAGAGCAGAACAGGGGTCAGAATCTGTTCTGCTTTAGCAGACTGAAACGCACAAGCGGGGACTGGGATAATTGGCGAAGCGTGGTTACTGCAGAGCCCTGTTATTGTATGACTGAGAATATGTGCGAGAAATTGCCTTTTATTGTCCCTCTGAACTGAAACAGCATGTTCAGTTCAAGCTCACGGTCAGGACATTTTGTTAACTTCTCTGCACTTTAACAAACCGTTTATTCTTCTTTCGCACAATGCCTCGGAAACACTGGTGTGTGGTGGACGTCTGAAGGCACAGTTCCCTCTTCTGGGTTTTCCTTAATCCACTTTCATTTGATGTTTACAGAATTTGGGTTAAAGGGTTAGTTCATCCAAAAAAATTTTCTGTCATTAATTACTCACCCTCATATCGTTCCAAACCCGTAAGACCGTAAGACCATATTTTTGATGAAATCCGAGAGCTTTCTGATCCCCCAAAGACAGGATCGTAATTACTTTCAAGGCCCAGAAAGGTCCATGTGACTAAAGTGGTTCAACCTTAATGTTATGAATTGACGAGAGTACTTTTGTGCGCAAAAATGAATAAATAACGACTTTATTCAACCATTTCTTCTCTTCCATGTCAGTTTTTGATGCTGTTTACGTTGTAGACACTAGGGCTGCGACTAACGATTATTTTGATAATCGATTAGTTGGTCGGTTTTTCTTCGGATAAAATACCTATTTTCTTTTTTTTTTATTGGCAAAACACACCATTCAACATCCTGTGCAATGCTGTCCTTCAAACAAACGTGCCCACTGAACGCTATGAAAACATATATAGTGAATATAGCTATATGCAAAAGGACAGTTTAAACCCCTACATTAAAAATGAGGATAATTCTGTTGCTATGTCTGACAATCCATGCGCTCTCACGCCACACATCATGTTCTCACGGAGTGGAAAATACATCGTGGAGCAAAGAGGACACTGACAACGTATGAAACAGTTTCATATTTAAAATATTGTCATTTTTTAAAGAAGTTTAAACAATAAATAGTGTATAGTGTGTGTTTAATGTGTGGTGACAGATCGCTGTAGCTCCTCGTGAACCGATCATCTCTTCATACTAGTTCATTTATAGCATCAAATAAACATGAATGAACATCAGAAGGAATGTTGTTTCAAGCGCGGAAAGACGTGAGTACACACAATTTTTCAAGTTCACCAACGTTAATCTACTAACTCCCCTGACTGCTTTGTCTGACAAAATGGCGAATTCGGGGTTATGATTGGTCAGATCGCCTGTCAATCAAACTGCGAAGGGTCAATCATAACGATAATAATGAAAAACAAAAACCCAAACTCAGGGTTAACATAAGAGGAACACTGGACACAGTAACTGCTACTGTCATTTCTTTATCCTGTAAATGTAAGAAGCATCTTACATTTATATACAATTACATGCTGTAATAAAATACTGGAATTACATGTTGACTTTTAAACCAAAATTTAACGCCCAACAACAGATACTTCAGCAAACTTAATATTTTTGCACTGAACTTCAGTTGTCTTCCTCTCTAATGCATCCCGACTGTCAGGACGAGCCCTCATGCAAAATGGAAACACTTTGTAATACTTCCAGATAAGGATATAAAAGTTTTCCACTGAGGAAACATTTACACATTACTGTTGTTGCAGCTCTAGCAGACTAGGCTCTACGTCAGAATGCCGACACAGTATTGGCCTGCGTCAGCTTCACACATGCTCACGCTTTTGCCATAACCCACTTTACATTCACACCATGTTAGGATTTCTATGAGAAATCAATGAGAGGCTGCACTGCCTCCCTGTTCCTCGGACAAAACACTCTTGCTTAGAATCAATACCAAACATAATACAAAAACTGCTCAGTTTATCTACAATCAAAAGAAAAGCTATAATGATTTATTTGTTCATGTCTACGTCTAGGTTCACTTCATGCTAGTATTTGTGATTATTACTGCTTCTGAGGGCAAGCTGGATTTTCCCCTCTGTGCCTTTAAAGACCAGTTCACACCGACAGATGCCGACAACTGACACTTTGTTGGGTTTTGTCGGATCAGTGTGTTAACCCCGTCGCCGTTGGTTATCTCTCTTGTTTTCCCTCGTTTGAATCAAGTCGAATCAGCGTTTTTCGGGTTGTGGAATGTCTGAGAAGTGACGTACTGCAATCTGGTGTCTGTCAGCAATGGTCGGTGTCTGCGTGAAATAACAATATGATCAAGCTCAGTTTTTGGGCTGAGTCTGACATCACTGTTCCTCAGCGGACGACAGATTAAGCACTCATTTCCATCTTATTACTCAAACATCTGCGACCTCTGACCCCACCTCACCTGCAGCACAAGTATGAGCTCGCCTAACGAAGCCCATGTCTGACTCTTCAATGACTAGATCAACACATTTTTAGAAAAGCAAGTGTTTGCCTTGGGCTGAACTGAATGGTGTTGAAAAGCAGTTGACCAGGTGACCTCTTGACAACTGAAGGAACATTTTTGAGAAGGAGTCTTCGCTGTAGTATATAAGAAGGTCAGGCACGAGTAGACGAGTAACAGTAGAAAACACTGCATACTACAACTTTAACACTAGAAAATATTCAGAAAACATAGTGAATTCATGGTTGACAGCTTCTAGTTGTTCTTGGCAATGACCAATGTATGGTGGCCCAGTAGTGGACAACACAATGAAAATAAAAAAGCAAACATACGTTCAACACAAAGAAATAAAGCCACAACACAATGAAACAAAAACGAAATTGTGTGGCTGTTGTGGCTCGATTTCATTGTTTTGGGCTTTATTTCATTGTGTTGTGGCTCGATTTTATTGTGTTGTGGCTCGATTTCGTTGTGTTGGGCTTTATTTCATAGCGTTGTGGCTCGATTTCGTTGTGCTGTGGCTCAATTTCGTTGTGTTGGGCTTTATTTCATAGCGTTGTGGCTCGATTTCGTTGTGCTGTGGCTCAATTTCGTTGTGTTGGGCTTTATTTCATAGTGTTGTGGCTCGATTTTGTTGTGCTGTGGCTCAATTTCGTTGTGTTGGGCTTTATTTCATAGCGTTGTGGCTCGATTTCGTTGTGCTGTGGCTCAATTTCGTTGTGTTGGGCTTTATTTCATAGCGTTGTGGCTCGATTTCGTTGTGCTGTGGCTCAATTTCGTTGTGTTGGGCTTTATTTCATAGCGTTGTGGCTCGATTTTGTTGTGCTGTGGCTCAATTTCGTTGTGTTGGGCTTTATTTCATAGCGTTGTGGCTCGATTTCGTTGTGCTGTGGCTCAATTTCGTTGTGTTGGGCTTTATTTCATAGTGTTGTGGCTCGATTTTGTTGTGCTGTGGCTCAATTTCGTTGTGTTGGGCTTTATTTCATAGCGTTGTGGCTCGATTTCGTTGTGCTGTGGCTCAATTTCGTTGTGTTGGGCTTTATTTCATAGTGTTGTGGCTCGATTTTGTTGTGCTGTGGCTCGATTTCGTTGTGTTGGGCTTTATTTCATAGCGTTGTGGCTCGATTTCGTTGTGCTGTGGCTCAATTTCGTTGTGTTGGGCTTTATTTCATAGCGTTGTGGCTCGATTTCGTTGTGCTGTGGCTCAATTTCGTTGTGTTGGGCTTTATTTCATAGTGTTGTGGCTCGATTTCGTTGTGCTGTGGCTCAATTTCGTTGTGTTGGGCTTTATTTCATAGTGTTGTGGCTCGATTTTGTTGTGCTGTGGCTCGATTTCGTTGTGTTGGGCTTTATTTCATTGTGTTATGGCTCGATTTTATTGTGTTGTGGCTCAATTTCATTGTGTTGGGCTTTATTTCATAGCGTTGTGGCTCGATTTCGTTGTGCTGTGGCTCGATTTCGTTGTGTTGGGCTTTATTTTATTGTGTTATGGCTTGATTTTATTGTGTTGTGGCTCAATTTTGTTGTGTTGTGGCTTGATTTCATTGTGTTGGGCTTTATTTCATAGTGTTGTGGCTCGATTTCGTTGTGTTGTGGCTCGATTTCGTTGTGTTGGGCTTTATTTCATAGTGTTGTGGCTTGATTTCGTTGTGTTGGGCTTTATTTCATAGTGTTGTAGCTCAATTTCGTTGTGTTGTGGCTCGATTTCGTTGTGTTGGGCTTTATTTCATAGTGTTGTGGCTCGATTTTGTTGTGCTGTGCCTCGATTTCGTTGTGTTGGACTTTATTTCATTGTGTTATGGCTTGATTTTATTGTGTTGTGGCTCGATTTCGTTGTGTTGGGCTTTATTTCATAGTGTTGTGGCTCGATTTCGTTGTGTTGTGGCTCGATTTCGTTGTGTTGGGCTTTATTTCATAGTGTTGTGGCTCGATTTTGTTGTGCTGTGCCTCGATTTCGTTGTGTTGGACTTTATTTCATTGTGTTATGGCTTGATTTTATTGTGTTGTGGCTCGATTTCGTTGTGCTGTGGCAA
Source organism: Zacco platypus (assembly GCA_038088235.1). NCBI lineage: Eukaryota > Metazoa > Chordata > Actinopteri > Cypriniformes > Xenocyprididae > Zacco > Zacco platypus. The sequence continues at coordinate 30,075,167 of CM076075.1, forward strand.
CGAGCTGATCAGTCATTTTCTTGCACAGATCTGATCCAAATAATTGGCAATACCCTGGCAACCACCTAACAATTCCATAGCAACCACCCAACACCATTACCAGGCAAGCATGGACATCAACACATGAGAAGTGAGTGGCATGGCAACAAAACCATTAGCCGACGCAACAGCTGAGGTGTAAACAGGTGAGGATGAACATAACACTAAGTGAAAGACAGAGAAGACAAGCCTGCGCTGTTGGTTGCTAACAGACAGGAAGACCTCAGGGACAGAGGAGTGTATACAAACAACATCAGACATCCAAACACATAACCAGCTGGGACGTAACAAAAGCCCAATAACAGAGAAAAACAGAAACTCAAGACACAGGTGGCCATTGATACACTAATCAAGGAGAAGACAGATGTGAACTGACTTGCAATTACCCTGATGAACAGGTAGAAAAGAACAATGGAAGATCTAATAGAAATGGAGGAGAAGAGGAGCTTAGGGGCCATTCATACAGAAAGCGATTTTGAATTTAAAACCACGAGGCAGAGTGGGAAGAGTGGAATGGGAAAGATGCATGTTTTAAAAGTTGAAATACTTTTAACTCATGAGAATAAAGTCTCATGAGTGTAGCGCTGCGAATGATGTAAGTGCAATGGTCAAACATGTCAGTCTAGCGCATGTTGAGAAACATAAGAAAACAATGGAATGCAAAAACATTTTCTGTGATTAAAAACATGACACATGACAAATGTGCAGTCTAAAGATGTGTTTTTTTATAGTAGTCAGGTCTGTCTAGTGCAATGCTACAGAAAAACAATCGAAAAGCAGCACAGTAGCTGTGGTTACATGGACCCTAATAATACGACTGTAATCAGGCACTATTAGCACAGCTGGAATAATGTCAGAAGAAGTCACATGTAGCCACATCAATCAGAAAGAATTGGCCACTACAAGTTCATTCGAACTGTAAGGGATGCTTTAAACCTTTTCTAATCCAAAGTAAACACTTGATTGGATTGAAACCCAAAACTGGAAAGCTTTGCGTATGTGCAATGATGTAGAAATGACGCACGGGAACAAGCTGTTATTGTTGTTGGATATAGTGTCATATCATCATTCTAAAATGATCCTTCAATGATTCAGATTGAAACAAAAAGTGTCCGTGGTTCAGGGATCGTCCACACAGAAGACAGTGGAATAAAAAACAGTGCAAGGCAGGGTTGCCAAGTCCATGGTTTTCATAAACTTTTGAAGGTTTGAAATATTGTATATATTACGTTTGACTTCAATGCTTGAATTGGAATATAATATATTCTACCAATGATAAAACTGTGCTGGATGTTAAGTATTGTGAAGGAGGGTCACTGGTAGAAAGCCTTTCAGTAGTGTTTATGATCACTACAATATAGTGCTTTTCAATTTACGTAAGTGTGACCATAAAATACAGTGAGGAAAATAAGTATTTGAACACCCTGCTATTTTGCAAGTTCTCCCAACTTGCAAAATAGCAGGGTGTTCAAATACTTATTTTCCTCACTGTATGTATTTTAGGAATGGAAATGGCATATTTTGAGTTTAATATTTGGGGTATGGTCATTGGGATATTTTTTTCATTACGCACACTGGTGCAAGGTCTAAATCAGGGGTGTCGTGGAGGGCCACTGTCCAGCAGAGTTTAGTTGCAACTTGGCTCAACACACCCGTCTGGAAGTTTCTAGTATGTCTAGTAAGCACTTGTTTAGCTGGTTCAGGTGTGTTTGATTGGGGTTGGAGCTAAACTTTGCAGGACAGTGGCCCTCCAGGAGCAGGATTGAACACCCCTGCTCTAAAGATATGGGTTTTTTTAACTTCTCTTACGTTGGCGTCACGTTTTAAGAGCAATGCGTCATACGTAAAGATGTGAGCGCAATGCACATGTCAGTCAAGCGCTTATTGAAAAAGCAGCGAAACAATGAAATATCAGTGCAGTGGAAATGCGAGACGCCGTTTCAGAATGCGTGCAATGGTCAAACACGTGGCAAGCTTTCTTAGAAAAACAATGGAAAGCAGCACGTTCAGGGTTGTTCACCGGCTGTCTTTTACAGTGTTCTAAAAACATGACGGTAAAGTTAAAATAAGTTCAGCTTTTAAAAAATGTGTCTTGAGACGTTTCATTCAATTGCCATGCATCTCACGTTTTTAAACAGAAAAACGCTTTCATCATGCCTGATAACATCCCTTAATCCAGGTAATATTCCAGCAATAGTTGGAGCACGGTTTCTGCATTACAGCTTTTGTTGGTTTGTTTTAACACTGTAAATGAAGACAGATAGAGAGGAAACAGGTTCGCAAACAGTGAGTCATATCCTACAAGTCCCGACGTGTCGACAGACTATTGAGAGGAACAGGTGGGATGGAGGGATGCAACAGAGAAAGAGAAAAAAAGCTGCAGTGTGGATGAATACAAAGGTATTTGAGTGTAGCAAGCAGCACTTTATTTATTCTCTCCTGCTGTGGAGTGTGACTGACTGGCGAGTGTGTTTGTCTAACAGACCTCTCCTGCTGTAAAGTGGACCGGGCCACTCTCAGGTCCTTCATCTCGCCCTCCGCCCGCTCCAGTCTCCGGGTTGCCTCCTCCTCTTTCTGTTGCCACGCCAACAGCTGCTCCTGCATGGACTCGCATCGTTGTTGACATGACAACCGCCTCTCCTCCTTCTCCCTCAGGTCTTGGGACAGCCTTCAGGGGAAAGCGTGAACACATTGACTCACGACACATGCAGCCGTTTAAAACCACATAAAAGCTAGATATCTAGATACACCAAATCAATAGCTTTGTTCTGAAGCCAAGAGTGCCGCTTCACTGCATACTGTCTACACACACCCTACCATGCTGAGATGACCAGTATATGCAGTGGTTTGGATGCTGGCTCCTAAGTTAAGTAAGTTACCATGTGCTAATATTAACAGTTGATTCCAATAGAGTTGGCAATGGCACATGTCTCTATGCAAACACAACAACTGAGCACAAACAATACTTAACACACACAAGTAAAGGGTTAAATAATTAGTAGATTGAATTATTTTTATCTGTATGTTTTAGTATTGAATGAAATACACTATTAAGTCTCCCTAAGGGCTGCATTTATTTGATCAAAAATACAGTAAAAACAGTAATATTGTGAAATATTTTAAAAATTTAAAATAACTTTATCTTATTTGAATTTCCAGCATCATTACTCCATTTTTCAGTGTCACACGATCCTTTAGAAATCATTCTAATATACTGATTTGCTGCTTATATAATTATTATTATATCAATGATGCAAACAATCATGCTGCTTCATATTTGTGTGGAAATCGTATTTTTCCAGTGTTCTCTGATGAATATAAAGTTCAGAAGAACGGCATTCATGTGGAATCTTTTCAACATAATAAACGTCTTTACTGACACTTTTGATCAATATATTGCATCTTTGCTGAATAAAAGTAATAATTTCTTTAAAAAAAAACGATTAAATGCTCATGTGAACCTATATTTGCACAATCCCTTACAAGTGATTTAATTTTATGCAACAATTCAATAAACAAGAAGTTAATATTAGGTAACTTACATTTTAAGACACAATATTACCAGTTACTTTGCAACACCAAATGTAAATCAGAATCAACTGAAGTGTATCATGAGCTTGGTGTTTCATTGCTAAAAGAATAAAATTGCTTAAATGAATCAGTTAATGATTTAATGACTGGTTCATTACAACAGTCACTTGTTTTGCTCGTGAATGAATCAGTGCTTGTGAATGAATTGGTTGAAAAAATGATTCAATGACTAACTCATAAAGACAGACTGTCGCCACCTACTGGTGAAACCATGTAACTGGCAGAAAAAGTAACCTGATTAATACCTACCTCTGCCTAGTGAGCACACCTTTGCTAGACACTTGACTTTAGGTTTTGAAAACACGTTTATTTTCATCCACAAACACTCTTAAAGAAAACTCCAACAAAATCATTAGGGTCTGTCTGCAGTACGAGTTTCAGGACACTAATATAAGATGGATAACAATCACAATGTGAGTACAGAATGTGATCCTAGCTGCAGTTATTAGCCAAATTTTGTGGGCAAAAAAGATCTGTTGTCTATTGTCAATTCAGTAGTGATGTACGAAGCACAGTTCACACATAAATCACTTTCAAACCAAGTAGGTTTCTGTTGGGGAATCTGTGTGGGGAATCTTTTAACACTCACACAAATTCCAGATTGTGTGGACTCCTATTGAAATGACTGGATTTTGCAGACAAATATTCAAAGAACAACAGCCAATGTAGTCTCAGCATGAGAAGTCAAGCCCACGGACCGTTGGCTGAACGTCTGAAGCATTTACATTTAATCATTTAGCAGACGCTTTAGTCCTTTTATGAGGACAACAATGGAAGCAATCAAACCAACAATAGAGCGACAATATGCAAGTGCTGTGACTAGATCCGGTCAGTCCAATTTATTTATTTATTTATTTATTTATTTATTCGATGCATAAGCCACACAAAATTGAGGAATTTCAAAGTCGTCATCTGATTGGTTGAATTCTCCAGGATAGGAGACGTGCATGTCGCCTTCTTTAACGGTCTGCCTGGAAACAAAGCAGCCAAAATCCCTCATGGAAGAAGAAAGCTGTTGTGCTTACAACTGACAATGAGAGCTTGTCAAGAAGTCGCAGCATAGACTCTTTAAAATACATCCAAGATGTATTTTATTGTAAGTTCTGTTATTGTAAGGACATCGACGTTACATTTTCACACCCCTAAACATGAATGAACTGTGATTGGTTGCTTTACATGTCAGTCAGACGGCCTCTCGGCAGTCCTCGGCCAATGAAAGCTGCTATGAAGTCCAGAAACTTTTAGCAATCAAGTTGAATTGCAAGACGAACTAAGTTGTTAGTATTTGGTAGAAATACTGCTTTGCTTGCACTTTCTTCAGACATACAATTTTGGTGAGTGGCGTCGTCACAAAACAACGAGTGTCCAAGAAATGCAGCCCTGGGAATAGGCATATGTATGATGACGAAGTTGAGGTGGAAGGGTCTCCTGGAAGAAGAAAAAAAAAAAAAAAAAAAATCCTTTACCTGGAGAAACATTTCTATTTCTCTCCCTTTATCTATCTTTTCCCTGCAGGACAAAACTTGGAAAATCCCAAACACAGCCGATCTTATCTGATGGCCTCCGGATTGAGGAAGACGCTTTGGGAAAAGGTGTGATAATGACACACTTCCCATGAGCAACAGTTATCACTTAAAGATCAGACAGTTTCCTCCACAAGACAGTGCGGCAGCAACATCTCGTCTGGCCCTTCTAAGAGGAACCAGGCAGCCAAAAAAAAGGGTCTGGCACGGCCTTAGATCTGAGCTGGTGTCCTTAAGTCAGACGAAGATAAGCGCCATCCCACAGGCACGCTCACATCTGTGGATTTTTTTTTTGTATGCCTGAATCCCGTGGATAAAACGTTTTCCCCAAAGTACACACTGGCTTCTTTGGAATGCCTAAACAATTAAGGAAATGCTGAAGCTTAACATATGTTCACTATAAAGTTAAATACGGAATGAAAGCAATGTGGGGAGCACATGGGCTTTTCTGTGGAGTCAAGGAGTCACTTTTCCATACTTTTTGAGTATAGAAGAGTGAGAACCGTGGTTAAAGATGACAGGGGTCGGATTTAAAATAGATTCAGTCTGATATCTGTCATCAGAATAAATCATTAGCGCCTGTGACATATGAGTCTACTTTGCAGATATCGTGGCTCCGTTGAGATGGTGAAAATTAAAGGAGCTTTGAAAACCGAGATGTGAGGAGTGCATATGCGTGTGTGTGTGTGTGTGTGTGTGTGTGTGAGGTGCGGGAAACTCTGAAACCCGAAGCCCTGCGAGTGGGAAGTGCTTCACACGCAGCTTAAGCCTGCTGACACGTTACAGAATTTAATATCTATATAATATCACTCCGTTTGAAACAGAGCTGTGATACATGGAGCGGAGGGGGAGGGCGTAAGACCTCGAAACACAGAACATCACGCACATACGTGCCGCTTTCTAAGCTCAAAGGCATCGGGTCCTCTTTCATCAGTTCCTTTTTCTCTCATCTTCTGTCCTTTCTCCTCCTTTTTCAGTACTAAGCACTGCAAAAATGTTTTAACTTTTGCTCAAATGAGTTTTAACTTAAAATCCAAATAACGATGCGTTTAAATACATTATTAGTGTGTTTGTATATCTGAGGTCTCTTTGCCCTCAGTGAAAAGCTTTCATGTCTTTGCAGCCGTTCTTTATCTGCACGTCGTCCTCGCTCCATCTCAGAGCAATCATGACAAACAGCACTGCAAACCACAGCCAGGAATGTGCATCAATCCACGGAGACACTTGCAGATGACTGACAGACGCTAACAAACTCTGTCTCTGCCGCACATAAACACCCAGACACACACACTCACCACACTTTTACATAGACAAACATGATCACACCCTAGTCAAGCGAATACACAATAGTCCATGGTTGTGCGCAGTTTAGTGGACCGTGACATCAATCAAAACATACAAAATGTGACCAAAGACGTACTTCTATTTATAACTTCCAGGTGAGTGAGTTCAGTATTTGTGTGTATATGAGAAACTACTGCTTTGTGATTGACATAAAAAAATCATTAGAATTAGCTGTCAACATAAATAGTGCGGTTAACAATTATCTTAGTTTAAATACCAAACTCTAGATGGCAGAGGCTGATGGGACACGACCTGCCGACGATTACGTCGTTAATTACATGGCACAAGCTGATTGGGTCCTGTTGCATCTGCAGCCAATGAGCTTGCTGCTCAACATTTAAATAGTTGGTCAGCGTTTGCTGTAGCAGTTTACAGCGTGTTTTCAGAGAAACCCTCCACCTTCCCCAGCTCCACCTGTATAGATCTGCTACGGGTCATTTCATGTATGCTACTTGTGCAGCAGCGGTGTGTATTATTTGCTCACAAAAGCATGTCTGTGTATGTACTTGTTCTGTAGCAGCAGCAGCGTAGCACATCTATTCTACCAAGACCAAATACATTAACATTGTCATGCTAAACTCTTCTGAGAGTTGTCATAATAGATGTCATTTTTTAGAACTTAATTGTAAATTTAAAGGGGTAGTTGATTATTTCACATTTTTAGCATTAGTTAGTGTGTAATGTTGCTGTTTGAGTATAAACAACATCTGCAAAGTTGCAACGCTCAAAGTTCAATGCAAAGGGAGATGTTTTCTTTTACAGAAATCACTTTTTAAGGACTTCAACAAATGGCTGGTAGGGACTACAATGAGCTTCTTCCTGGGTTGGTGACATCACTAACCCTAAAATTTACATAAACTCCACCCCCGAGAACACACAACAAAGGGGGCGGGGCAATGTTGGGCTGCTTTAGAGAAGAGGAAGAGTTGTTGTAGTCGAGTGTTGTTGATGCCGTCATTTTACGCCGGACTGCTTCACAAACGAGGGTCAAAATTACATAAATTTATCCACTAATCGTTCAGAAACGTCTAAAAGTTGGAACTTCTTCCTGAGTCTCTCCATCAGTGTCGACTCCGGTTTGAACAATGTAAGGATGAACACTTTCCTCATTTTGTCTGCGTGAGATTCTCCAGCTTTGTTGTTGTTGAGCTGTTAAAGCTCCGTCCTCTTCTGGAAAGGGGGCAGGAGCAGCATCTCATTTGCATTTAAAGCGACACACGCAAAAACGGTGTGTTTTTGCTCAAACTCAAATAGGGGCAAATTTGACAAGCTTTAATAAATGATCTGTGGAGGATTTTGAGCTGAAACTTCACTGACAAATTCTGGAGACACCAGAGACTGTTATTACATCTTGTGAAAGGGGCTTTATAGTTCCTTTTAAAATGAGTAATTCATTTATAAAGAATATTTGAACTTTTTTTGTATATGCTAATTCTTAGTTCAAATTGAAATCTCTGCTTTTGGTTTCAGACATTGATATCATGGCAAATCGAAGCACAACTGTGTGATTTTTTTTCACTGTACCTCTCTATGGCAGCAGTCTGTTTGCTCCACAACATTTGCAGATCCTCCTTCTCCACAGACTTTATCCTGAAAGACAACAGAGATGTGTTTTTATTTAAAGCAGCGACCGCTAACATCTGTTCCCTCTTTCCTCTATTGCCTCTGAGCTGAGAGATACTGAAAAAATTCCTCTTCCCCAAAAAAGTCACCCAAGCATGTCCCTCTGGCATCCGCTTCTAACACCAGCATCTCAGCGTGAGCAGCTAAACAATGGCGTGTAAACGAGTGTAGCCTGGGGCACGTCCATGTGTGATGTTAGCAGGTACCAGCGAGGGTATAATGGGTGTTGAAATCTCACTGAGAGAGAGGGAGAAGGTGAAGAAAAGAAAGCAGGTGGAAAAGAGACGGAAACACAATCTGACGTACAGCTGTTAAGTGTTATGTTATTTTCTGTAACGTCGCTCTGTAGTTTGAGTAATAATATGAAACTCGGTTAGTGAGCACAGAAGTGACAAGTGTGTATGTGGGAGTCTAATAAAACCCAGAATGAAAGCCGTAGTGGCGCCGAGTGATATTGTGTTATTATGATAAGCGCTGCTGAGGAAAAAAATAATCATTATCAAGATATTTAGGTCACATATTTTTGCTAATTTCTCAGGTATTTTATACACTAACATTCACAGAGAGGTTTTTTCAGGTCATTCTATGATTCACTTTTCATGTTAACACTTTATAACTAGGTTTTTGTTAAAGGGGTTATGACACGAAAAATCAAATTTGCCTTGATCTTTTGACATATAAAAGGGTCTTTGTAGCTTTAAAATATCCTGCAAGCTTCATAGCTGAAAACGTCCTCTGCATAAACAAGGCATTCGTTTGAGCGAGCTCCAAAAATGGCTGGTTTTGATATCTGTGACAGCAAATACATTTGCATATGACTTCCTCCTCAATGATTAGTTAAACATCATTGCACCACAGGCCCCGCCCACTGGTGTTCAGCCACGCCCACTGGTGTTCAGCCACGCCCACTGCTGTTCAGTCACTTAACGGCTTTCATTTGCTTACAGAACAATCCCAGTGTCGGGTTATTTTAATGGCGTCCCGGATGGTGTCGGAGGATTATATACACAACACTTCCACTGCATTTATTAATCTTAATGTTAAACACTATAAATCCTTGCTGTAAAGTGTTACCCTTCTTATTCAGGACTCTTCACAATAATCTGCAAAGTGGACTTTGTAGCCGCAAGTCAGAAGTCTGCCTAAGCGAGACTATTAATATGCTAACAGTGGGCTTTTGTGTGCCCGTGTGTATGAGCGTGCTTTCGTTTAATGTGTGCCAGGCAGCGTTTACATGCGTGTCTATCACTCTGTCATTGCTTTGACTCGTTAATTCACCGTGACATTCTCAAACTCTGCATGCTAGTCAAGCAATTGTGTCATGCAAACATTCTTGTTTTTATTTCATGGTCGGGACTTGAAATCGATTATATTATAAAAAATAATAATATAATCTAACATATTATAATATACAAAGGACTTGCCATTGATTTTGCTCATTTATTTTAAGTAATATAATAAATATACTGTAATTAATATAATATCATATTTTCTATTCCCTACCCATAAAACAAACCCTCAAAAAAAAAAACAGCATTTTTCTATTGTAACATTATTTGGTAAATATTTGAACTTGTTTTCCTCGTGGAGATTGGAGTGACAAGGAATGCATGATATATTGCCTCACATTCCTGTTACTTGCGATATGAGAGACTTTTTCAGTTATCGGCAGTGACAACCAAAACAATGTTCTTCTGCAAAATGCATGCAGTTTTGTTTTTAACCACTAGAGTTAGTTACTGAAAGTTACATAGTGGACCTTTAATATCTATTTTTCACACTGTAGATTACTATGTTGTAGCGTTGAAAAGGATTAACTTAATTTATTTTATACAAAATAACACTGTGGTCTGTAAGATTTTTTAATAGTTTTTAACGTTTTTTAGTCTCTTCTGCTCACCAAGGCAGCATTTGCACTGAACAAAAATAGAACGGTAAAATTGTGAAATATAATTGTAAAATAACTCATTTTAATATTAATATATTTTAAAATGTAATTTACTTTGGTTATCAACCATAACAAGATAATAATTATAGGTTTCTCAGGCTAGAACTGTGACATCGGAGCATCCCTCGTTCCGGCAACGAAGGTAAAACCTGAGCCTCACACCCACTCAACCCGGATAACTTCACACACAGGACAAATTCTCCCTCTGGCTCTCAGACTGACCTTCCTGTCGATCAGGACTCGAGCACAGACCTTTCACGTCTGAGCCCGACTGCTAATAAAGAGCAAAATCTCCTCTCCTCTTTCTTCTTCTCTCGCCGAGGCTCCTGGGGCCTGATGTTAAGCACAACATAGCAATGCAGGGATTTTTCTGCTAAGTCGAATAACAATCAGTCTCTCGCTCTCTGTCTCTTTCCCTCGTTCTCTAGTTTCTCCGATTCTCTCTCAAGGTCAGCGCGGTATAGATTCCCCGCGGGTGTCGTCTGTCAACTGTTAAGCCTTCTGTATCCCCCCATCAGCCCCAACTCATAAATATTTTTCACCCTCTCACTCCCTCAACGCCAGTCTGGGGAGAACGAGGAGAGTCCGCGTCTCCCAGCGGAGCCGAACGAGAGCGATGGTGTTTAGATGATTGTCGAGTCTTACGGAGGTTTGGTGGAGACCGTTCTTCCTTTGTTTATTATGGTTGCCTGAAGGTTTCGCTGAGCTCTGTGACACACTGCTATCTGACAGCGGGTTAAGATAACCTTTTATTTCCCCTAGATCTCTGTGACACTGGAGATAAGAGTGAGGGGGAGAGGAAAAGAGAGAGAGTGATTATGGGATTAACATGTTAAAGATGGATGTCCCTGTTTGGATGAAAACATGGCAGCTGTCAGGTCAAGTGGACCTGAAAACAAGAACGCAATCTGTAACTCTCACATGCTCACTAGAAGTCTGCCTCTACCAGAGAACGGATAGGAATAAATTATCTGAGATGATCTTTAGCTCATACGTAAGGTATTTGATTAAATCCCTAACACACAGCGATGAAGAATTAAAGATATGAATTATCCCTCAAATTATGCGCCTTGTTGAGAAGAGACTGGGAACGTGGCAAAACAAAAGCACAGACTTTAAAGAAGGGAACCAAGAATTTGGAAGTTTTGAATCAGATTTAATGATTCACTCTGAATCATTTCGGTATATTTCAGTTATAACTTATTTTGCTCACATGTGAAATAAACTCAAATCAGCTTATTATATATATAATTTCTCAAATGAAATTTATTGTAATGTACCGAGTCAAAAAGGTTCTATATAAGGTTCTATATATAAGTAATATAATATAATATAATATATATATAGTTTATATATTTTACTTTATACTTTATATATAGTTCTATATATAAAGGTTATATATATAATTTCTCAAATGAAATTTATTGTAATGTACAGAGTTCCAAATTTTTGAAATTTTTCCAAGTATTTTTATATACTGTACACACAGTATATAATTTTGAAATAAGTCTCTTCCGCTCATCAAGGCAGCATTTGAACAAAACTACAGTAAAAGCAGTTATTGTTATGGAACATGCTGTAAGGAAACTGCACAAACCTGGAATATGGACTAGAGCTGCAACTAACATTATTTTTTCTGTCGACTAATCTAACGATTATTTTTTTATTATTATTTTTTTTTTTTTTTTTCGATTAGTCGACTAATCTAAAGATTATTTTCCGATTAGTCGACGTATCTAAAGTATTTTCGACTACGACGTATTTTCGTAGTCGACGTAATCGATGATGTCGACGCATCGTTGCAGCACTAATATGAACATGCAGACTTTTTATTGACACCAAACAAGCATACACACTACGTCCAACTACAAACAAGAACCGACAAGCAATGAGGAAGAACACGGGGTATAAATACAGAGGAACACAAGGGGGTAACGAGACTAATTAATGATCAACAGCTGACGACAGTGAATCAGAAACCAATGAACAATCAAAACAAAGAAGACACGTGAGAAGAGTCCAAACAGATACACATGTGAAAATTATTACAATTTGGTTTTCTATTCTAATATTTGTAAAAAGTAATTCATTCCAGTGATCAGTGAATTTTCAGCATCATTACTCCAGTCTTCAGTGTCACATGATCCTTCAGAAATCATTCTGATATGATGATTTTATACTGTTTGTAAATAAACAGAAGTATATTTTGTTGCAGAAAATTTATTTATTTATTTATTTATTTTTAGTTTTTTTTTTGCATAAAAAATATATTTGTTTTATTTAACATATTTAATTATTGGAGGTTTGTGTAGTATTCTGATTTTGCATTTTACTGATTTTATTCTTTTTTTTTTTTTTTTGTTAGAAAATTTATTTATTTTGAAATTTCTGTAGTTGACTTCCGGTCTTAAGCTACGCACTTTTGTGCTCCCATTTTTTTGAAGAGAGCGCGCCCTGGCTAACGCAGTTTCATCGTCTAGTTTGTTGGCCCAAACACGGCAATAACTTTGTCACGGAGCCGTGAACATCGAATTCATATTTGCAGCCCCTCCGAAGAGGCAAAAGGTTTGTTAAATAAGGAAAAATTAGCATTTTTTGTCTGTTATCATGTTCGCTTTGCACCGATGTGAGAGAGCAGAATGTGAATGATGTTAACTGATCAGTTACACGTTTGTTTTGTACACATTTCAGCTCTTACGTTGGTGATATGGTGTACAGATTAACGTTCATAAAGGAGTAAACATCATAAAATCGTAAAGGTCTCAACTCTCAATAAACACTGTTATCATCAATGGTGGAAACAGTTGTGCTGCTAAATATTTTTTCAAGATCCACTGATAAATAAAAAGTTAAAAAGTTAAAAAGAACAGCATTTATTTAAAATAGAAATCATTACTATCACTTTTTTTTCTTCAATTTATTAACACATCCTTGCCGAATAAAAATAAACGAAAAAAAATTACTGACCCCCAAACTTTTGAACGATAGTGTATATTGTTACAAAAGATTTTTATTTTAAACAAATGCTGTTCGTTTTTTAACTTTCTATTCAAAGAATCCTGAAAAAAAGTATCTCCGGTTATAAAATATTAAACAGCACAACTCTTTCCAACATATCAGAATGATTCCTGAAGGATCATGTGACACTGAAGACTGAAAATTCAGCTTTCGTCACATATTTATACTTTAATATACTCTACAACTATTAAACTATATATCCACCTTAGCAAATGCATAGCAACACCCTGACAACAATTTAGTTTAAGAATCAAAATAATGGTATAATAACATGTTCTCTCCTTATCATTCCCTTCCTTTCTCTCCTATAACAACCGGAGGCCAGCACTCTTTGAGGTTTATTCATGGGTAACAAATGGAGGTGGAATCTGTGGCATGTGAGAGTCTATTTCTTAGAAAGCGCTACGATCTTCCACATTTTTAGGGCCTGCAGTCACACTACTGGAGACCAGGTATCGGCTTTTTCTGCCGTGTTCGAGAGGGAATACTGCGGAAAACAATGACACCTGAACTCCAGGGAACTGAGTTCAGTACATCAGTTGAGAACGTCCAGTGAAATGATTTGCATATTCACATTTCTTCGCTTATATGCTGTTTATCACTTCATATCTCACCGGGCAGAGGTCCAGCTCATTTACAAAAGTTTTCATCCTCTTTATCGCTTTCGATCTTGCTCTTTTCCATTCTCTCTGCCCGCAGGTTAATCGCATTGGTGGTCTGTCACTCCATGAGTATTTTAAATAGCCCCGAACTATTTCTGACATGTATCAGCGTAGCCACGGAAACAAACCGGCTCGGCAGATGTGTGTGTGATATGCGTGTCTGAAATAGGGTTAGAGGTTGCGTAGTTGTCATGGGAACACATGCTGCATACAAACACTGCTCTCTCTTCCCTGATATGGAGATATCAAAGCTTTGGCACACGTATCCGTGCACACGCCTCATGCTGTTTCAGAGAAGCCGAGCGCAATCTAATTCATGAGGTCTAAAGTCATTGGAGTGTCTTTACTGAGAGAGTTGAATGACTCAGGTGTTATTCTGGGCTTGTTTGCTTGTGTAACTTAAATGACGTTAAAGGGAACAAAAACAAACAAAAATACAAGATTCAATGTTGTTTTGGCCAAAAATGGTTCCTCAAAATTGCTTCACAGATGTTACTTCCACTTTTATGTTCTGCAGTAAATCGAAAAATAAGTTGATATGATAAAAAATGAGCTTTTAGTAAAGTTTTGTTTTATCGCAATACACAATTTTTTCCAAACTTCACTAGTATACACAGTGGTGAGATTTGCAGTACAGTATAATTTCTCTCTCTCAGACATCACACACACATCTCTTTATGAGCTTTCTAGTCGATTAGTTGCTCAATAAGCATTTCTTATTATTTTCAGTGTTGAAAACAGTTGTGCTGCTTCATATTTTTGAGGAAATTGCTTTTTCAGGATTTTTTGATGAATAGAAAGTTCAAAAGAACAGTATTTTTGTAATGTAAGTTCCTTTGTTACATTACTGTGATCAATTTGATTCTTCGCAAACAGTTTGATTGACAGGCGACCTAACCAATCATAACCCCGAATCCGCCATTTTGTCCGTCAAAGCAGTCAGGGGAGTTAGTAGATTAACGTTGTTGAACTTGAACTTGAAAAATTGTGTCTCACGTCTTTCCGCGCTTGAAGCAACATTCCTTCTGATGTTCATTCATGTTTATTTGATGCTATAAATGAACTAGTATGAAGAGATGATCGGTTCACGAGGAGCTACAGCGATCTGTCACCACACATTAAACACACACTAGACCCTATTTATTGATTAAACGTCTTTAAAAAATGACAATATTTTAAATATGAAACGTTGTCAGTGTCCTCTTTGCTCCGCGATGCATTTTTCACTTCGTGAGAACATGATGTGTGGCGTGAGAGCGCATGACTATAGCAACCGTAACTAAAGGGGGGCGGGTCTTCGCGAAGGGTCAATTTAAAGCGTCCTTGCTGAATAAAAGCATTAATTTCTTTAAAAAAAAAAAAAAAACATACTGACCCCAAACTTTTGAAAGTTAGCTTACACACTATGTGCTTTTGCAAAGACAGAGGGCTGTCGGTTGCATCAGATCTGTTTATCAACCTTCCAAACTACATTAGCGCAGACGGCAGGAAGGACCAGCACGCGACGATCCCCGTCCCACGCACACATACACAGCTGTCAATGCCAGAGCGGGCCTGGCAGCTACACCAGCTCTCCCACTGTCACATCACATAAACTATCCTGCCACAGAGCGCTCTGACAGCTCACATCCACACACACACACACACACACACACAGAGAGAGGCTCCTTACAAAGGGGAAAAAAGAAGTCAGAAAAACAGAAGTTGGGATAGATTATAAAAGGAGTATGAGCCAATGTTGAGTCAGTGTGATGAACCTCAGAGGAGTGTGAAGCAACACCTGACACTCAAAAAAAATGTTTCTTCCTCAAGCGCTGCCAGGTCACAGAGATCGCAAGTCTTCGCTCGTTCTGCACCTCCAGCAAAAGAAAAATAAACTCCCTTCATGAGAAGATACATCGCAGATATCCTCATCTCTTTGGTTAATAAAATATTCTTATTTGGTATGAACGGCAATGCAAATGTAATACAAAACGGCTTCTCTCGGACTGGGAGGAAGATGGATGGCCGTTACCCAACTGAGCAAATCATAAAATGCTGCTCTTTAAATCATTTTAGAGGGGATGTTTTATAGATAATGGTGTTATATTGAACTGTAATGTGAGCTGTGCTGAGATGTTTGGATGGAGTGTGTATGATGAAGTGCTATCAAAAGTAGAACACTGAATTCTGGGTAAATCAGGATGAAATACTTATTCAGAGTACTCCACCTAAAGTGTGTCAACCTTCAAAAATAATATTAGCATTTATGTGTGTGTGCGTGTCATGAATAATGTCAAAGTCTGAAGTTATGTTCCAAAATCTAGTGAGCTGCCAAACTAGTCAGCACTCTAAAAATGAAAATGTGCCTTTTTTGTTAAGAAGTGCTTTCTATCTGATATGACTGTTTACGTCAGGTTCATTAAAGGCCTGTTCACACCAGGGACGATAATTATAACGATAAAGATGGTTCTAAAAATCATTTGAAATATACAACAATAGAATCCACACCACAACTATAATGATAACGGCACAGAAAAAGTATATCGTTATAATCACTTTTAGAACGATCTAACAAAAATCATTAATTGAATGACCAAAACTGAATAAAACCAGTTCATTTTGATGATAAATGCAATATAATTTAAAAAGTTTGCGGCCAGTACAATATATATATATATATATATATATATATATATATATATGGGTACGGAAAGTATTCAGACCACCTTAAATTTTTCACTCTTTGTTACATTGCAGACATTTGCCTTTGACCTCATGATTCTCATTTGCTCTGACATGCACTGTGAGCTGTAAGGTCTTATATAGACAGGTGTGTGGCTTTTCTAATCAAGTCCAATCAGTATAATCAAACACAGACTCAATTGAAGGTGTAGAACCATCTCAAGGATGATCAGAAGAAATGGACAGCACCTGAGTTAAATATGAGTGTCACAGCAAAGGGTCTGAATACTTAGGACCATGTGATATTTCAGTTTTTCTATTTTTATAAACCTGCAAAAATGTCAAGAATTCAATGTTTTTCTGTCAATATGGGGTGCTGTGTGAACATTAATGAGGAAAAAAATGAACTTAAATGATTTTAGCAAATGGCTGCAATGTAACAAAGAGTGAAAAATTTAAGGGGGTCTGAATACTTTCGTACCCACTGTATATATATATATATATATATATATTAGTTCTTCTGTATGCTTCACATCAGGTTGTTTCATTTCAGTTTGGATGCTTTAGAAGACAACCAGCAGACAGCAAGGCAGCTCACTAGGTTTTTATTTTACACAAACATAATTGCACTGTATCAAAAAAATGAAAACGTCTGAATGTGACTATGCGCTTAAAGTGTACACCATTCAAAAATAACTTACTCCAGGAGTTTCTTTACACGCTCTTTTTCATGCATGCTGTTCTGGAGATCTATTTTCAGAGTCTTCACCTCCTCCCTCAGGCCTGTAAAAACAACAAGAACACAAAAATGCTTGACGAACCCGGAAAAAAAGTCAATAACATGACATCATGTGCCCTTAACAGGCTATGTGACTAAGGAATGCTTCGAAACTCATGTATCAGAAATGTTCACCACAATAAATCCAACTTAGCTCAACATCTACTGTTGGCAAAAGTTAAAACCAGATTTTTGTCTCACTGTCTTTTGTCACTTGCTATAAATGTTCTTCTGCTTTTCTTTCCTCATTCATCCGTTTCCTCCTCTGCCAATAAATGTAATTCTCTTTTTCCTGTCTCTCCCTCACTGCTTTGTATCTCTCATGAAGCACTGAAGCATAATCTGGTGCCTATCGGTTGCCAGCAGCCATAATTGAAGGTGAACTCTACACCCAAACACGGGCCAGTGAAAGCATTCTCATTCATCATCTCAGCTCGGTGACATCCGATGCAGCATCAGGAGACCGTATTCACTCAGACCCGCTCTCATTATCGTGAAGGGAGCAGAGAGACAGAGGAGAAACGGCCAAGGGTTTGAAACAGGAGACATTTTAAAAGACAAGAGGGAGGAGAGGATGACAGGAAACTGTGGGAGTCAGACTAGCCACAGATTTAGAGCTGTGCTACTGCAGTCACCTGACACGAAGGACATCTAAATCACAAATCATGGGCACACAAGCCTTGTTTTGTTTGATGACAGCATTCAGTATTTATAGTGGCCGGGCTACACTTAAAATTTGTCATTTAATTAGATAACAAACCAAGAGGTGTCTGCAAACAAATGATGTTAGATATTTTCTCAGAAGGAATGCCACTTTTAAGTCATGTTTGCAATTATTTTTAACCACCTGGTGTCAAGGTGATTTTTAGTGGCTGTATGAAGCTCTTACAGCGGCCGAGAGAGCTCAACGCACTGCAACTTTTTTATTAAAATTAATATTTTTTTTTTTAAATATTTTCTTAATTTGCTGTTGTTGTTTTTCTATTTGCATGTGTTTTCTTCAGTTGAGCTCTCTTGGCCACCGTAAGTTCCTCTCAAACCCACACAGGTCATGGTGAACATGTTCCACTAATGTTAGACAACCAGAATATGAACAAATACCTTCATGGAAACCTGGAAAGAGCTTGAAAATCATGTAAATTTATATTTTGAATATATATTTTGGTACACGTTCTAAAATTACTCACATGTACAGGGTAAAATTGCATGCCAGTTTATTGATGCTCAATTTATGATTGAATTGTTCTTTTGAGGCGGTTCATTTTCAAAAAATCTAACAAACTAGTCAAATCGGTCTGAATTAAAACATCTTTTAAAAATCCTTATCCATATGACCGGAAAGGTCAAAAATCATGGAAATTAACTGGTAAAAATTAGGTTTGATTTGTAAGCATTTTTTTTTCTTTTGAGGCGGTTTATTTTCAATAAATCATTCAAACTAGTTAACAAAATGGCCTTAATGATTATCGAATCAAATAGAATTAAAATAACAGAATTTAAAAAAAAAAAATCCTGATCAACATGATTGGAAAGATCTAAATATACAATAATACCATTCTTTGGTTAAAAAAAAAAAAAAATGTGATAATATTTATATTTATTATATCGTGACATATTTTCTTCTTTTTTTATTTATTTTTTGGCTTTTTTATTATGTTAGGACAGTAACCAGACTGGAAGCGAAGCGGGAGAGAGGGAGACAGGATCAGGAAAGGTCCGCAAGCCGGGACTCGAAATGTTGCCGTGCTGCCAACGAGACTATCGGCTCCGACATCTTTCTTTAAAAGTGTGATTTTATGCTCCCTTAATTTTTAATCACACTTAAAACGGAAATACTACTCGAAACGAATCCATTACAGGTCATCAGCATCACATTTTGTGCACCAAAAAAGAAAATCCAGAAAAAGCACTTCATGAACATTAATTACACGGTCTGTAAAATATAGGCTACCATTTACTATTGAAGTCAAATATATTACACATGACTGAAGGTAGTAACAAATCTATTTATTTTACAGTATATTATGATGAATATAAGAGCAATATTCTAACTACATGCAGAGTTGTGGTTATTCGACTGTCAGTGGTTATTAATAATGCATGGATAAACAGCTCTTTTCAGGCGCCTTTTTCACCAACTATACCTATGAACAGATAAAGTACACAAGACACCCAAGAGATAAGATCAACCGATTTGCATGAAGAATTATTGACATTTACAAAGGTGTCAATGTAACAAGCAGGAACACACGCAGCCGGAGCCACACACAGGTCCTGGCAGGCTTTGAATAGATGGAGTTGATGAGAGGCTGCCCTTTACTGCCACCGACCAGAGCAAGGCGTTCTGACCTCTCTCTGTCTCGCTCTCACTCTCCTAATGATTAGCATCGTAAACCACAGGACAAAAATACCCCAAGAGGCTGCGAGACTACGGAGATTCAGGGAGACGTTATTTGTAAGGCGCCCGTCTAATTCTGAAGCACATCTCCAGAGAAAAAGCACAACATTGTCTTTACCGAACCAAGAGACAATAATTAGCTTGTTGCGTCATCCCTGTGAAAACAGCAGCTGCAGAAGGGGAGATAGAGAAAAGGGGGTGTAAAACCACAGTAAATTACGGGAAACAAACGTGTTTGTTTCTAAAGGAACTGAGGGCCAAGCCATAAACACCTGAAACCACAGTCCAGAGGAAGCGGTCATTCTGTTCTCAAACTGTTTGTGCTGGCGAGCAGGTCTGCTAACTCACAACAGGATGTATTCCAGAACTGCATAAAGGCCGGGGGGGGGGGATCGCTTAGCTACGCGGTCGGTCCGGAGGGCTTTTATTCAGAGGAAAAATGGGCTGTTTTGTTCTGTCTGTTTGTTGGTGAATCGGCTGTCTGGCTGGCTCTGAGAGGCTGAGACCGGTTAAGGTGACGTCGTGCTTTTTTCTGCTGAAAGTGCTCTCTACTGCATTGCCCGTGTCAGAGTGACATTTTCTCGACGGGGGTAAAAGAGTGCCGAAGAGGGGGGCTTCGCCTCTTTAGTGGCACACAGATAATTGCTTTCTGGTCACCATAACATGACCGGGCGAGATGGAGAGCAGGGTATACCTATATACACTCTTTGTTTTGCTCCCTTTTTCCCTTTCTTTTGTCTCACACGGGAAGAAAAAATCAATTTGCTTCAATAATGGTCAATGAGTGCTTCTCGGAGGAAAATGTTATGCTCTTTCATAGTTCAAGAGACTTAATGGAGTTATTAGCCACATTTTATGTATGAAATTATTTTGTCTCAGTTTTCCTACAATTCTTAAGAAGAAAAAAAAATGAAAATGGATAAAAATGGCACACTGTTTGGCATTGAGCTTGAAAATGAATGTGAATGGCACATCTGAGTTAATTTGGCCTGGAAAGAACTACTTTATTACTTTTTTTGATATATGACCATTCAAAAGTTTGTTGTCTTAGATTAATTAGAAAAAGAAATGAATGTTTTTATTTAGCGAGGACACATTAAATCATTTAAAAGTGACAGTAAGACATTTATAATGTCGTAAAAGATTTGTATTGTAGTCTATTTATTAATAATAATAATAATAATAAAATTGAGAATAAGAATAAATGTTTCTTGAGCATCGGGATATTGGAAAGAAGTAATGATGCTGAAAAATCAGCCTTGCATTGAAGAAATAAATTACATTTTAAAATTAATTACTCATATATATAAGTTGAAAACAGTTATTTAAAATTGTAATAATATTTCACGATATTTTGTACTTTAATTTCAATTATATAAATGTAGCATTGGTGAACATAAGTGACTTTCAAAAACATTAAAAATCCGGCCCTAAACTTTTAAACAGTTGTGTATCTTCTATCTTTACAAATCTGGGCGTAGTTCGAGACATTATTGAGATCTATTCCAAAACTGTAGAAAAAGAGAGATTAATGATGACTGTTTCTCTGGAGAAAAATCTTTAACTTTACACAAAAGTCTCATTCAGTCCAGGAGAAACAACTGAATAATTTGCGATGTTTCTTTCTGTGAGCATTAAGCTGTTTTCTCTCCGTTTCAGAAGCATCTCCCATCAGGGGGTCAGGGGCCGTCGGGTTGTTGACAAGGGAAACATTTCAGAAGCGTTAACTGCACCACTGAGAGTTTCAGAGTCTCCATAAAGAAACGAGGAGGGACGGTGAGACTCTTACCCCTAAACACCTGTCTAACACAAACACACACTCAAGAACTGAAAAAGCTAGTGAAACACATTATAGGGATGTCTGGATACTGACATGGTGTGAGACTGCAACCCCAAAACATCTGTCCAACACAAACACACACGCCAGATAAACATGGATCTCGACGGATGGCAAACAGACAAACACGGAGGAAACAGAGAGAACGAAAGCGAAAACTGCTGAGTAGCTGAATAGGGAAACTCCCGAGCATTTTAAATGTATTATTTTTATTATTGCAATTCTGTTTGGCGCCACTAATGGTGATAAAATGACACGTCACCTTTAAAGGATCAGTTGACTTCAGAATTCAGATTTCCTGATCATTTACTCTCCTCCATGTCATCAAAGATGTTTATGTCTTTCTTTCTTCAGTGGAAAAGAAATGAAGGAAAACATTCCAGGATTTTTCTCCATATAGTGGACTTCAATGGGGTTCAACGCATGCAAATGTCAGTTTCAGTGCAGCTTCAAAGACTCTACATGATCCCAGACGAGGAATAAGAGTCTGATCTAGAGAAACCATCTGACATTTTATAAAATAAATAAATGAAAACTTATATACTTTTTAACCACAAATGCTCGTCTTGCACTGCTCTGCGATGCGGCACGCATTACATAATCACGTTGGAAAGATCACGCGTGACGTAGGCGGAAGTACCACGGTTGGGCGAAAAGCATCTCATTTTCTCCTCCAACTTCAAAATCGGATGATATCATTAACCTTTATTTTTTTGTAAAGGCCGTTTGACTTAGTCTTTGTACGTTCACTTTGTAGACACTGGATCGGTACTTCTGTCTACGACCTTTCCAGCGTGATTACGTAATGAGTGGCGCATCGCAAAGCAGTGCAAGACGAGCATTTGTGGTTAAAAAGTATATAATTTTTATTTATTTTAGAAAATGTCGGATGGTTTCACTAGATCAGACTCTTATTCCTCGTCTGGGATCATGTAGAGTCTTTGAAGCTGCACTGAAACTGACCCGTTGAACCCCAATGAAGTCCACTATATGGAGAAAAATCCTGGAATGTTTTCCTCAAACACCTTCATTTCTTTTTTACTGAAGAAAGACAGACATAAACATTTTGGATGACATGGAGGAGAGTAAATGATCAGGAAATCTGAATTCTGAAGTGAACTGATCCTTTAAACCGTGAGTATACACACCCTGTATGAGAGACTGGGCTTCTTGGTTTTGGTTCTGCAGTAGTTTCTGGGACTGGACCTGGTTCTCCAACAGGAGCATCTGTTCTCTTGCGGCATCCAGGTATGACCTCAAATTTGGCACCTCCACCTGCATACTCTTCAGCTCTGCCTGCAACCCATCCACTTCCTGTTTCAGACGAGCACGCTCTGAAAATGAACATAATAGTGAACAAATTTCATTTGTTTGTCATCATTGTGGGGCACAATCTCATAATGAAGTGGAAGTGCTGTGTCCTGCAAGTATTCCCGAGATAAATTCAAATGCAAAACAGACTCTTCAAACAACAAAAAACAATAATGATAAAAACAAGATGCCCGAGCGTAGACTAATTTGACCTGCTGTAAAGACAATGAGTTCAGTGAGGTGCAGGGAATCCAGTCAGCACGGTTCCCACCCTCTAAAGCAGACCGGATAATGACACAGTAAACAGGCCGTTTGAAAAGATGCTGGTAGGTTTGGTTTCAGACTATTTGGGGCAGGTCTAAAGTACATAAACACAGAGGGACCAACAGTATAGACACGTAAGCAACATTTAAATACATTATTATTCTTCTAAAACATAAATCTATAATAAAATGCTTAAATAATTAATGCTCTTATATGACAGTAAGATAAAATCTAATAAATTAATGAATGCTATAATCCAAAAAAGTGCCTTGAATTGATCAAAAATGATTCAAAATAAATGCTGTTCTTTTACACATTATATTCATCAAAGAATCCTGAAACCCACAGGAATATGAAGCAACACAAATACCATAAATGTTTCTTGATCATCAAATCATCATATCAGAATGATTTCTGAAGGATCATGTGACACTAAAGACTGGAGTAATGATGCTGAAAATTCAGCTTTGATCACTGGAATGAATTACATTTTACAATATATAGAGTAACAATACAACGAGTTTCAATAATTTTGCGTGTAATTTTAAAGTGTTCGAATGCTTTGTGGGGCGTCTGCATCTCAGATAATAGTCTGATTCACTCCGCATACCGTTGCTTTAAGTATTATTTTTTTTCAGTTGAGAAAATACTTTGAGATCCATCCATATAAAGTACGATAAGTCTGACACGCACAGTAAATCAACCGCCCAAAAAGGTCAAATTCATAACTCTAGAAAATCTCTCAAGTGCTTGTGCGTGGCATAACAAAGACAACAACAAAGCACATTCTCTAATGGGTGAGAAAATACCAGAGAACTTTTAACAACAACAGCGGGCACAGTAATTCATGTCAGCAACCCAGACCAAACAGAGAGAGAGAGAGAGAGAGAGAGAGAGAGAGAGGCTTCTGCCTGCTGATTGATGCACTTCAGGTCACGGGGTGGTTACCATCAGCTCTGTTGCATTCAGTCCCAAACCTGCTGTCTCATGAACACGCACACGCACTCTCAAACACATTCAAAACCCTACCTGTCTCTCTCAGCTGACTAAGCACCTGAGCAGCAGCTGCTTTTGCTGACCCAGCGTGGGTTAGGGTTCAATGAACGCTTCGGATAAAACTCGTTAGCATACTAGTGCATAATGTGTGTGTGTGTGTGTGTGTGTGTGTGTGCAATCTAATGCCCTGCCCTGTGTGAGTGTCTCAACTTGCATTTAGTTTTCCCAGGCTGTGTGAACTGTAGGGGCACGTCCGTACCACAGACTACTGAATAAAACCTCAAATTTGAAAAATGAAAGTATTTTATTTACCTTTGCTATTTTAAGTAAGTGTTGCTCTTAACCAGAATGGGATGAGATCAAATGTAAAGGTTTTTGATCAAGCACTAATCTGAAGACTCCCCGTCGGAGGTGTAGTGTATGACGGGTGCAGTATGTGCGCACAAGTTAAGTCTTGTTGAAGTGTGACGCATTGGCTCTGGCACAAAGCCCCGCAGACGGCGTTTATATTAGGAGCTCGGCTGCACTATTCTGTACAGACAACAGGCAGCAGTGTGGAGACCGTATCAGATGAGCCTGTGAGAAACGCCAGTGAAAAGAACTTGTTTGCTGCACTTTTTTATTCAAGTATTTACTAATCTGTTAAAGGGATGAAAGTTCTGTCGTCAATTCCTCTCCCTCATGTCATTCCAATCCTGCATTTCTTCTGTGGAACATAAAAGCAGACATTTTGAGAAATGTCTGTTTTTGAGTAACTGATGACAGAATTTTCAATTTTGGGTGAATTGGCCCTTAAATTGTTCACTAGTAGTAATTGCAAAAGGTGGACAAACCCACATCCAGAATAAAGACTGTCCCAAATGTGTCCCAAAAGTTACTCATTAGTTCATTTCAGAATAAAACTTTCCTGATAATTGGTGAATTGTGCATAGTTAGTTTCAGTGCGGCTATAAAACAAGCACAAAATGACATTCAAACTCACATTAGATGCTTTTAGACTCGAGGCTGGTTAGGACAAAACTCTGATTTACATGGTAAAGATATATCGCATCTGGTTAGGACACATGTTAGGGTTAAATTTGGGACAGGGCCACTGTATGTCAGAATTGTGTTTCATCTTAGAGGCTCAGGATGTTGATTTTTGAACCATTTTATTAAATGACATTTCAATAAACCACACAAGATATAAAAGTTCTAACATCCTGGAAAGTTTTTTTTTTTTAAATATCAATATGCAGTGCAGCAATTTTGTTACTAACATACTAAAAGATAAGTAACTGTTTGTTCAAGAATATTTTTCTTTTTTAAATTTAGTCATTATATCTATGAATGGCATTTTTAATGTCTTTTTAAATAAATCAATCAATCGAAAACAAATGAATGTCATGTCACTGACCTACAGGTGACTCGTAGGTAAAAACCTGGTTCATTTGGTATAGTTCATTTTTACTTTAAAAGGTTTAATTCACCCAAAAATGAAAATTTACTCACTCTCGTCATTCCAAACCTATTAGACACAAATGAAGTTCTTTTTAATGAAATCTGAGAGATTTCTGTCCCTCCATTGACAGCTGTCGCAACTATCATTTTCAAGTATTCCTGATCAACACGTGTGTTGTGTTGACATGAGAGCGGACGTTAAGTGAACGCGCGTTGGAAATGAACATTTTGTAAAAAAAGTGGTAAATTATGTTTTTTTTTTGCACAAACAAAGCACTCGCGACGCTACATATAATTGACCGTTCGCAAAGACCCGCCTCCTTTAGTTACTGTCGCTATGTCCGACAAGTCATGCGCTCTCATGCCACACATCATGTTCTCACGCAGTGAAAAATACATCCTGGACCAAAGAGGACACTGACAATGTATGAAACAGTTTCATATTTGAAATATATTGTAATTTTTTAAAGAAGTTTAATCAATAAATAGCGTCTAGTGTGTGTTTAATGTGTGGTGACAGATCGCTGTAGCTCCTCGTGAACCGATCATCTCTTCATACTAGTTCATTTATAGCATCAAATAAACATGAGGAATGTTGTTTCAAGCGCGCAAAGACGTGAGGACACACAATTTATCAAGTTCAAGTTCACCAACGTTAATCTACTAACTCCCCTGACTGCTTTGACAGACAAAATGGCGGATTCAGGGTTATGATTGGTCAGATCGCCTGTCAATCAAACTGCCGGTGAAGGATCAATTGAGATTAACCACTGGAATCACATGGATTATTTTAGTGATGTCTTTACTACCTTTCTGGGGCTTGAAAGTGGTAGTTGTGGAGACTGCCAATTGAGGGACAGAAAGCTCTCACATTTCATTATAATTATCTTCATTTTTGCTGCGAAGATGAACAAAAGTCTTACGAGTTTGGAACGACATGTGGGTGAGTAAATAATGACAGAATTTTTATTTTTGGGTGTACTAGCCCTTTAAGTAAGACCAAACCGACTCCTTTAGCATAGAGCTAGCAGCAGAGGAAAGCACCTAAAACACAACCCTGACTTTTTATTTATCCTTTTTCTAATTTTCTTCCTCTACCATGTGTTTGTCCTGCCTTCATATACCTTTCTGCTCTCATCTGGTCTCCCCCTCATGTCTCATAACCGTGGAAAGCAGACAGACAGGTAGCATAATTGACGCATCCACACCCATATCGGTTTGGCCCCTTACACACTCACACACACATTTCTGCACATAAACAAGCTGTCTTTGTGAGCGGACCAAAACCTACATGCACACAAACAGCCAAATATAACATCCTAGGAGTGCTTTCAGTTGAACCGACACGGGCAGGCAGTGTAACATATGCATATTTAAAAAAAAAAAACACACAAATGTTATGCGTACATGCTGAAAGACAGGTAGAGGGAGGCAGAAAAAACTAAGCCTAAACACTCCTTAGGCTACTGTAAACAAAATACCTGTCTGTTGGTTCAAAGGATTCTGGCCTTTTGTACTCATTCACCTCTCAATGACACACACACGCACACACTTGCAGGAATTTGGCAGCTTTGTGGAACGTGCAACAGGCAGAAGGAAGGCGGTTCCAAACGTTCGCGGGGAGGAGGCACACACCTCACGGGGTGAGCGAGAGGTTAACTCACCCTACGGGACCCGAGTCATCTGCTAACCAAAACTATGTTAAGTGACATACAAGAATGCATGTGTTAGCGTCAGTGCATGAAGCGATTTGCATGCCAATGTATAAAACGAACAAACGCCTTCAAACATGCAAATGATCTGTTAACATATATTGCACAAACATGCTTGTTAAAACAAAATACTGAATACAAATAGCACTATTCTCTCTTAATGTGTAGTCACATTATCCACATTTTGGTGCAATTTTGCAGTCAAAAAAGATCATTCATTTAGTAAATGTCCATAAGTAAAAGCTGAATAAAAACACCCAACAACCAGAATCATGACTGCTCTAAAAGTTTTACTATTATTATTATATTATTCAGGTTTGCTGGGGATGTAAAAGATTGAAGTTGATTGAAGTTGTTTCTTACACCTATAGTACATTATAGTAACACTTTACAATAAGGCTCATTAGTTAAACATCAGTTAATGTATTAACTAACATGAACTAACCATGAGCAGTAACGTTAGTTAATGAAAATATAATTAGTTCACAGTACATTAATGTTAACAAGATTTAATAATGTATTAGTAAATGTTGAAATTAACAAAGATTAATAAATGCTGCAGTTCATGTTAACTAATGTTACATTATAGTCCAATACATAATGAATCACTCATTCATGTGACTTCATGTCCTCCACCTATGAGAAGATACCTTGCTCAATTATTCAAGAAAGAGCAAGTTGATTTCCTCTGTGAGAGATGCTTTAATGTGTCAAAAACAAGTCTTTTTGCTTTGTAAGAGTTTCTGCGTCGCATAAGTTCTCTTCAATAGATCCTGAGTCATCGAGACAAACACGATTCATTCCCATAACCAATCAAACGCCTTCAAAAATTCCCTAAAAAGTTATGCAACAGTGCATTCGTATATATGTTCGATGCAAATGTGAACGGTTGTGCTTTTTTTGTGCATAAATTATAGCAGGACACGTATGTGTTTGTGTTGAGCTTAAAAACAAACAGACCCTTTAATTATGTTTCCAAGCAAAATTGATGTATTAGGCTTACACTGTAAGTGACACAAGCAATTGTTAATCGTAAACGTCTGTATGACAATCAATAATCAGCATAAAGTTCATGATTGTGACAGTATTTGTGAACCATATTTGCGTGAATGTGCCTAACTAACTTGCCCAATCCATTGCACAGCAGAAAAGGAAAATCTAGAAACAAAAAAACAAAACTAGATTGCTCACATTTCAATCAACAAAGCCGTCTACAATGAAACGGCCAACGAAGCGATGCATCATGGATTCAAACAGGCAAACATTCCTGTGTGTGACACGTCGCAGTGGCTTCAAGCGCTTTAATTTTCTGGCACATCTCAAATAATGTGGGGTGTATTGATTGCAATCATATTTTAAATATTACTTGTAACTGAAAGCCGCTTGTCATGGCTAAACGATTTTTAAAACACACCAAAACTGCAACGCCACTCAGAATGATTTAAATGTCTAATTAAAACACATTAATACTAAATTTTTAACCAAAACGTCTGTTAAGAAGTACTTGAAACTGCTCTGACAGACCATGCTCAAACCGGAGCGCTGTCAAAACACGCCATTCTGAATGATATCCTTTATCAAATGAACAGTTGGGATTTTCACTGTGGATTTGTTCTTCCCTCTTTTTAGTGCACTGAATAAAAAAAGTGGCGTTCAGATAGACGTGCCTGCGCCAGCTCACAGTTTGAAGAAATTCCTCTGTGCATCCAGAACACGGTTCCTGCGGAAAAAATCCCATACTCCTCCAGACTCGAATTTCCAAACCAAAGAATTTTTCAAACCTGATTTAACATAAATGGTTCATACTGCATTATTTTCAGCATTCGGTAAATGTAATATCCAAACCCTCGAATCTGTATTAACAGTTTTGCGCCTTGAATTAATTCCGTTGTGTTTAACAATTACTAAAGGATCACTAAACATTTTTCCAAACATTTGAATGACAAATGTATTTTTTGAAATGGTGACCACATCCTCACTGTGCAACATGAAAAACAGAACTGATATCTGTGTCATTATTTATTAATGTTATTTAAAGTACATTATGATAAATACTTTGTTTGCTACGTGCAACATTTCAGCCATAAATAAATTAAAAACATTGACCAGATTATATTCATTTCGTGATGTATGTTTATGCTGAAATATAAGTATTCATATTTTTAAAAACACTATCGCGTGTCATTATGTGTAGAGAACATAGTGCGCATCGATGCTCCCTGGTTTTCACCGTGCATTGTGGGGCTTTTTAGGGAGCAAACGTTTGAGTGCACTGGAAAGATTTTGAGATTGAGACAGCCCTTAAAGGGTTCGTTCACCCAAAAATGAAAATTCAGTCATTAATTCCTCTCCCTCATGTCGTTCTACACCCGTAAGATCTTCGTTCATCTTCAGAACACAAATGAAGATATTTCTGATGAAATCCGATGGTTCAGTGAGTCTCTATTGACAGAAAGATAATGAACACTTTCAATGTCCAGAAAGACACTAAAACATATTTAAAACAGGTCATGTGACTACAGTGATTCAACCTTAATGTTATAAAGCGACAGAAATACTTTTTGTGCGCCAAAACACCAAAATAACCACTTTTCAACAACATCTAGTGATGGAAGATTTCAAAACACTGATTCATGAAGCTTTACGAATCTTTTGTTTCGATTCAGTGGTTCGGAGCGCCAAAGTCACGTGATTTCAGTAAATGAGGCTTCGTTACATCATAAGTGATTCGCAATTTCAATAATTTTGGCAGTTTGATACGTGAATCGAACCACTGATTCGACACAAAAGATTCGTAAAGCTTCATGAATCAGTGTTTTGAAATCGTCCATCACTAGATGTTGTTGAAAAGTCGTTGTTTTGTTTTTTTGGCGCACAAAAAGTATTCTCGGTACTTTATAATATTAAGGTTGAACCACTGTAGTCACATGACCTGTTTTAAATATGTTTTAGTGTCTTTCTGGACATTGAAAGTGTTCATTATCTTTCTGTCAATAGAGACTCACTGAACCATCGGATTTCATCAGAAATATCTTCATTTGTGTCCTGAAGATGAACGAAGATCTTACAGGTGTAGAACGACACGAGGGAGAGGAATTAATGACACAATTTTCATTTTTGGTGAACTAACCCTTTAAAAATGTCCGACTCCCTAATCAGTGCCCTGACTACTGAACTAGGGAGCTGAATGAGACCCTATGCACCCTATGTCTACATGCCTAAATGCATTGAGTTGCTGCCATGTGATTGGCTAGCTATTTTTTCCTTAAAAAAAAAAAAACAGGTGTTGAACAGGTGTACCTAATAAAGTGAGCAGTAATTATTTTTTCCTAAAAGGTTTTACTATCCTCACAAGCTTAATAAATTTCAGCCCCCGATGCCACACAGAACTGTGGGGCACATCCTGCCCTGCCATCCACTAACACTCTCTTCTCTTCCAGCTCCGATAGCTAATGTCTCACATCCTCCATGATCATTACACTGCAATTATCTCGGCACAGCAGGAACAGTGTGCCCTACATCTCATCGGCACCGACACACACTCACAGGCTGAGGGAGAGTGTGTTCTATTTTAATTTCAGACCATGACAAGATATATTGGGATTGTCATCCTTGGTGAGTAGGAGTGCGCTCAGATTCTGATCTGCCCGCATCTGCTCAGAACACGTGTGTAATAGACATGCACCAACATACACATGTCCTATAAGTTGCAACAGATGTACAAATCAGACAGGAGCAAATGTTTTCAGTTCACAGGACACAAGCAGTGGTTGTTTTGCGTGTGTGTGTGTGTGTGTGTAATTACCTGCGTCAGCACTGATGCAACTCTGCTGTATCAGTGCTTTGCTGCTATCCCAGGTCTCCAGGAAGTGAGTTAACTGGCTTTTAACAGTCGTCATCTCCCCACGAGACGACCGCAGCAGGTTCAGAGCCTCTCTGAGACGCCACTGCTGCTGCACGAACCTCGATCTGATACACGCACACACACAGAGGATAATTCAAAAGAATGTCATTTAGTACTGAAGAATACAACATTTCTTCACTAGTGCAATAATGGCTCAGGAAAATAAAACGGCAATATAAGAGAGAAAGAGACAAGACACGAAGGAAAGAGAAAAGGGCTTACATTAAATATTTGTGTTCATTTGGAAAAGAGGAGGCGAGATGAAGAAAAGAGACTACATTAAATGTTTATTTATTTTGAAGAGAAGCCACGAGAAGAAGAGACAAAAGACGAGATGAAGCATTTGAGTTCTATTTGAACTCGAGATGACAGGAAAAGTTGTGAAGAGACATTAAATGCTGATAAGAAAAGAAGAGATGAAACGTTTTAGTTTATTTTAAAGAGAAGAGACGAGACGAGAAAAGTGAAAAGACGAGACTACATTAAATGTTTGAGTTTATTTTGAAAAGACAAGACAAGACGAGGCAACTAGAGAAGACTACATGAAATGTTTAGTATGAGACTAGATGAGAGGAAAAGACATTAAAGCAACCGATGTGACATCATTTCGAACAAAATCAGGCAGGAAGTTCATTTGCAGTTTGTTTTGGGATTTCGATAAATGTCCCAGAAAAGTTCGCTCTGGCAGGTAAACACCGTCGTACTACCATTGGTTTGCGGCAATTATGTAATGAGTAGGTGTGGCCATGAGGCCCCGCCTTCTTTGATGTCGAAATCTTCTTCTGTTCAGTCTGTCTAGGCCAGATGTCTGCGAATAAAAACATGGACACACCAGAGAGCCGCTTTATAGTAGAAAATTAAGTTGTAATTCTAATTAACCCTTCGCCAGCAGTTTGATTGACAGGCGATCTAACCAATCGTAACCCCGAATCCGCGATTTTGTCCGACAAAGCAGTCAGGGGAGTTAGTAGATTAACGTTGGCGAACTTGAACTTGAAAAATTGTGTGTCCTCACGTCTTTCCGCGCTTGAAACAACATTCCTTCATTCATGTTTATTTGACGCTATAAAGTATGAAGAGATTATGAAAACTGCCATCGTTACTGAATGAAACGTCAAACCAGGATAAGCTACAGGACTGTGCAAGCATTAGAGATGTTGACGGACTCGATCTACTCCATCTGTGTTATGATCATCGTCCTGAATCCGAATCTTCTCAGCTTTTTGCAAATGTTTTTTACCCATACTCAAGTGTTGATTCAAAAAGAATGCATTAAGTTAGAATAAAACGTTTTTTTATTGTTTAACAGCAGAGAAAGAAAGAGAATGAAGAACAAAAAAGAACTTCACCGTGAGTTTATCGGGGCCTTAAATAATTGAGTTCATTTTGAACGAGTCAAGAGAGATGAGAATAGAAGTGAAGAGACAAGAAAAATCAAGACATATTGAAATCTCTGACCCTTTATAGCACAATTTTGTATCTTTGCCAGTCTGAGCACATTCAATCAATATTCAGCCTCAATGATATTCAAGAGAAACAATTGAGATAATAAAGAGATCTGTCTTTAACACAGGAATTAACAAGCACAATCAATACTGATATTGAAAAAAATCAACGTTGAAATCACTGTTGATTCTAAATCATTGACATGTGTACCAGTTTTGATCCATTAAAATTGTAAGTCAAGTCCTTGAACATAAAACTCTAGATATTCAGACATAAGCCTAGATAAATAAAGTTTACACTGTATGTGTGGGTGGGATATTTGCACTCTGTTCGTTTTAAGCTATGTCTCATTTGTTATGAGATCACATTTTCACATAATCCTTGAGTAAGTTGAAGGTAAACACATTTGGTAAGCAGCTGTTTATACAGTGCAACACTAGTGTTGTGATGAGCAGGATTAGATGAACATGCTCCTGCTGGACCTTCATTTAGAACTCCATTAATTTTCTATGGGACAGTCGGTGTCTCATTGGCTTTGGCATTCTTGTAGTTTCTGGCTGGGTGTCCGCACCGTCAGTGTTTAGTTGGGTGATTTAATGAGATTTGTAGATTTGAAGTACTGTGTCAGTTCGGCTGCACTACATCACGCCCCGCTCATTCCCACCAGCATTACATCATCATCATGAGACAGCGGCAGATAAGAGCTGCCAGAAGTCTCAATGTGGATAAACTGGTCGCCAACCTCACACACACACACACACAAACACACACGTATGAAATCTCTTCAGCGACCACACACCAAACCATATGTGTATCCATCCCCCCATCCCGGTCTGTCACCACATAAACAAACATACACAAGCACACACTCATCCACTTGTCTAGGAGTCATGGAAACGGGTAAACATGGCAGTGTTAGGGTGAGACATGGAGACAGACAGACAGTAAAAGAGGCAGAGAAAGAGAGAGAGCGACACAGTGGGAGAGAATCATGGGAATTAATTTTTCATAAGGGAACAACACTGGGTAAGAAAAATGGCAATTGTCAGAGGAGAGGAAAAGAGAATTAGAGTAAAAAAGCAAAATGAGAAAGACAAGACAGGTAGGGATGGAATGAGACGAGACAAGAGAAGACAAGCGGACGGGAGACTGGAAGAGGAGATGAAAAGAGAGGTGAAGTAAGAGGTGAAAGATGAAATGTAAGAAAAGAGATGGTATATGAAGAGATCAGAAATGAAACAAGACAAGACAGCATACTAGAAGAGGAGATGAAACGAGAGGAGAGGAAAAGAGAGAAGGAAGAATAGGAAAGGAGATGCAAGAAAAAAACGATGCAAGGAAAAGAGATGTTATGAGAAAGGAGGAAATGAAACAAGAAAAGGAGAGATGAGGTGGGAGAAGAAAGAAAGAGATGAGAGAAGACTATAAAAGAGGTGATTAAACAAGATGAGGTGAAAAAACAAGACAATACAAGACCAGAGACGAGATGAGAGACAAGACCAAAAACGAGACAAGACGAGACCAGAGACGAGACCAGATCAGGTCAGGCCAGAGACGAGACTAGGCAAAAGAGAAGATAAGACCAGAGACCAGAGACGAGACCAGACCCAAGACGAGACCAGACCAGAGAATAGAAGAGACCAGAACAGACCAGAGGCGAGACGAGATGAGAGAAGAGACGAGACAAGAGAACAGAGAAGACAGGACCAAAGACCAGACCAGACCAGAGACGAGATGAGACCAGACCAAAAATGAGACCAGACCAGAGACGAGACCAGAGACACGAGACGAGAACAGACACGAGACAAGAATAGACCAGAGCAGACCAGAGGCGAGACAAGATGAGAGAAGAGACGAGACCAGAGAAGAGACAAGACCAGAGACCAGACCAGACAGGACCAAAGACCAGACCAGTCCACAGACAAGATGAGACTAGACCAAAGACGAGACCAGACCAGAGACGAGACCAGAGATGAGATGAGACAAGACATGAGATCAGAGACGATACCAGACAAAAGACCAGTCCAGACCAGAGACAAGACGGGACTAGACAGGACCAAAGACCAGACCAGTCCAGAGACAATATGAGACCAGACCAAAGACGAGACCAGACCAGACCAGAGACGAGACGAGACAAGACATGAGATCAGAGACGATACCAGACAAAAGACCAGTCCAGACCAGAGACAAGACGGGACTAGACAGGACCAAAGACCAGACCAGTCCAGAGACAATATGAGACCAGACCAAAGAGGAGACCAGACCAGAGACGATACCAGACAAAAGACCAGACCAGACCAGAGACAAGATGGGACTAGACAGGACCAAAGACCAGACCAGAGACAAGACCAGACGCAAGATGAGACGGGAACCTCACCGATATACCTGATAGATCAGCACTACCAACAGCTGTGTGCCTTTCCTGGAAGCCCATCTGGTTTTGACAG
Organism: Zacco platypus; assembly: GCA_038088235.1. Lineage (NCBI taxonomy): Eukaryota > Metazoa > Chordata > Actinopteri > Cypriniformes > Xenocyprididae > Zacco > Zacco platypus. The sequence continues at coordinate 30,110,112 of CM076075.1, forward strand.
TTAAACCGGACTGCAGTGCAATGACTGACCCCATTCAGATTGACCCTTCATGCTTCTTGTCTTTTTTCTGTCTTTGTTCCCCATTCCTTTCCTCTCTTTAGTTCTCATTTCGCTCTCAGGGTTTGAAGTGTTTCTGGAGTGTGTCTGGACAGCACATGGGTCTGTTTTTGATGTGTGCGTCTGGCCAGCTGCTAACCCGCCTTTCCCCTGCTTCTCAGCATTCTCAGCCTGTCCGGTTTCAGATCCATGACTTCATCATAACTGTCTTTATAAATCACCTCCCATATCACCATCATCATCATCATCAAGATTATCAGCATTCTGGTGCTCTTCACCTTCCTAGGGGTGATCATGGATCAAACAGTTTATACTTCCTGTCTCATTCGCTGTCCTTCCCCGTGTGTTTCTCTGAACCGCTGGGGCGTAGTCTATAATCAGGCTACAAACCTTTTGACCGAACAGACTGCTAGACCTCACGCTACAGTGAGCTCGCACTACACACGCACATGCCCCATATGTGGAGCACGCACACTTCACTCCAAAAACTAAATATGCACACACACGAGACATGAAAAGGAGCCTTTAAAGTGACGCTAACATTACGGCTTGGGGGTTAAGGAGGAAAGACATCTGAGAATCGCACCGTTTCATTTTTTCTTTGCTCTGATGTCTGAAGCAGTTCAAAGATGTGAAATCTACTTTATATCTTTGTGAAGTAGAGAATAAAGAGAGCGCACTTCAGCGCTCATTTCAGGGAAAGGCTTCTTCACAACTACATTTTTATATTTTCTGATGAAATATGAGTAATGATCGCCAATGCAAGTCTCGCTTACGCCTGTCACATCTACTCGTTTTTTTTTTCTTCTTTTTTTCTATTTTATGCTGGGTGGCAACCAGTATTAAGGTCTTGGAGTGTCAGCCAGTTACTGGCTTACTTATAATACTATTGTATGTGTAATATTACTATGATATCAATATTTAATTTTTGAAATATCATGGTTATTGTCAATAGCATATATTGTAACACCCCTACTAGACTATAGAGTTGTTTTTAGCATGTTTCTTAGCAATTGTTCGGGTGTTCTGGATGGTTTCTTACAGGCTCAAATCAAAAGATCCCACACGAATATCACCATCATTTCTAGTATGAAATATGGTTTCACGAGTTCCCCGCCCATCCAGTTTTAATAGTTAATGGTAAAAGGCTTGCTGTCCTTAACGGAGACTCGAACCCGAGGCTCGGCTTGAGCTCTATAACAGTACAACATAGAGCGACACTGAGAGAAATAAAGGCGGAGCTGGGGAGGTGGAGGGAAACTGTCGACAGTGCTTGAAATGATGATTGACAGGACTGAATTATTAGGCTCCTCCCATACCTAACTTCATTTAGGTCCTTTTATTACCCGTTTTATCATTCAGCGGATGAAAATCTTAAAGGGATAGTTCACACAAAAATAAAAAAATCAGTTACTCATGACATTCGAACCTTTCTTTTTTCAGTGGAATGATTTGAAAGTTGAGTACTGTGTTCCAATGTATTACAGGCACGCAACACATCAAGACTGCACTCCATAAAGTTCTCCACCGCCTGGACGGGCAAGAATGAGAGAGTGAGAGAAACACTTCACCCATCATGAAACATTACTGTCCGTATCAGCACAGGAACACAGAAAAGAACATTTCGTTTTCCAAGGGATACATTTTGATGGGGTGCAAGAGACCACACAAGAGCACTGATTATTTCTTGACGCTTTGAGAAACGTGAAAGTCATCCTCAGAAAGTCAGATGTAATATTAATACCCACTATTATACCACACATTATAATAGGTCACGACATATCTATGGCTTACTTTCTTCAATGGAGTGCAAAAGAAGATATTTTGAAAAACACTCACATTAAGGCTCAACGGGTCAAACTCCATCAACTTTCACTGAATGGACAAAAAAATATTCTTTTGTGTTTTGTAAGCGAGTTACTCCGCAAGACCTCGTTTACACCTGGTATTAAAAATGTGTTTCGGTCGATCGGATCACAAGTGGACGACGCTAAATACAGGTGTGAAACATTTTGAGCTTGTTCACTTCTGACCACTTCCAGAGGTAGTCGAAAACTCATTTGCCTTCATAGCGTAGACGCCCATGTGGTCGACTGTCCGCAAAAGACCACCCGCTTTCAAGTCAAGTCAAGTCATCTTTATTTATATAGCGCTTTTTACAATGCAAATTGTGGCAAAGCAGCTTTACATTAATAAGAAAATGGTGTCATTGTGCAGCTTATTCTATATATTTATATATCTTTATTTATATATCTATATTTATATATATATCTATATATTATATATATCTATATATATAAATATATATAATATATTTATTCTATATATTTTATTCTCTATATATATATACCCACTTTCCACCTACTGACCAAATATGTTAACATTATGGTAACCAGACAGAATTTAATCTTTGTTGGCTGGAGAGTTATTACTCTTATTAGAATGTCAGTACCAAACAGATCTCGCCCGCCATTTACTACCATAGTATGAAAAATAAATACTAGGATATTCAATGAGATCTGTTTGGTTACTGACATTCTTTGTGTTCAGCAGAGCAAAGACACTCATACAGGTTTAGAACAACTTGAGAGGAAGTAAATGATGAGAGAATTACAGAATGACACCCGTATTCTGCTGCAGTGTTACTTTAAACATTTTACCTTTAATTTGCCCATATGCAGGGTTGTGGAGTAACGAAATACAAGTAACTTAGTTACGCATTTAAAATACAAAATTTGAGTAACTGTATTTCATTACAGTTACATTTTAAATGGGTGGTAATCAGATTACAGTTACATCTGAAAAGTGTTTTAGATTACCAAAGTGATTACTTTGAGTTTTAATGTCATTTAAACAGCGATTGGTGATTCTCTGACTCTGACCGTCTGAAAAAGCGGAGTTAAGTTTCATGTTTTCATGTTTTGTGATAGTTGTTTGTGAGTCATTTTATAATTCACTCGTCACTGCAACTTTTTCTCACAATTTGTTTTTTTTCCCTCACAATTGTGAGTTTGCATTTCACAATTCTGACTTCTTTTTCTCAGAATTGCGAGATTTAAACTCACAATTGCAAGTTATAAAGTCAGAATTGGGAGATGTAAACTTGCAATACTGAGTTAAATGTCATAATTCGGACTTTTCTCAATATTGTGAGTTTATATCTCATAATTCGGACTTTTCTCAATATTGTGAGTTTATCATAATTTTGACTTTTCTCAATATTGCGAGTTTATATCTAATTCTGACTTTATAACTCGCAATTGCAACTTTATATCACACAATTCTGAGGGGAAAAAGTCAGAATTGTGAGATAAAAACTTGCAATGACCTTTTTTGTGTTTGTTCCACACTTATTAGTATTCCAAAGTATTCTAAAGTATTTAGATTAAGTTACTCAACTTGAGAATACATTTTAAAAGTGACCAACCCAGCCCTGGACATATGTTTATTTTCAGTATCTATTTCTCTAATGGCAGCATATTAAAAGCTGATAATTACGACTTTGATTGATTCTAAAAGCCTGCACAGGTGTCGAACATCAGCCGAAATAATCAATCAAAGTCAAAATGGGACATAGAAAGCAAATTAGAAAAGTAACTCCAGGCACTGATGCACAGTAATCATAGATTAAAGTTTGCCACACACTCCTTTACTCTCATTCCCCCGACACACACCTTCCCCAGAAAAGCACTTAGCAGTGTGACGCCATCATGGCCTTTGTGTGCGACGGTTGGAGAAAATAGAAAGGCCTGACAGAGAGCTTAAGACTGCATTATCACCTGCCAGTCAACCGAGACGTCTGCCGCTCATGACAGCTTCACTTCACAACACCTGATTATTAACTGTTTACATCTCAAACAGCAGCTATCAGCAGGAGGAACAAGCCTTGAATAAACTAAATATTTGTTTTATATATATATATATATATATATATATATATATATATATATATATATATATATATACATAAGGAAATAATCCAATTACTGCTGTGTGTTGCATTTTGATTTTTTAAAGAAAATTATATCCAGCGAGGACGCACTGAATGGATCAAAAGTGAGAGTGGAGATTTTTGTTTCAGATAAAAGTTGTTCTTTTGAACTTTCTATTCATCAAAGAGTCCTGAAAACAAAAAAACAGATTCCACAGCAATATTTGGGGTCAGTGAAATCTGAAAAAATGGTTGACACCGTTAAAACGGTTTTCACAAAAACATTAAGCAGCGCAACGTTTCTTTAATTTCACAATAATCATAAATCTTTCTTGATCAGCATATTAGAATGATTTCTGAAGGATCATGTGACACTGAATATTGGAGTAATGATGCTTTGATGAGAGGAATATATTTTAAAATATTTACAATAGAAATGAGATATTTTAAATTCTAGTAATATTTCACAATATTACCGTTTTACTGTATTTTTGATCAAATAAACGCAGCCTTGGTGAGCAGAAGAGACCTTAAAAAACATTTAAAAATTTTACCAACCCTAGACTTTTGAATGGAAGTATAAATATTTAATCAATTATAATGTATCTGTAAAATCTGTTAAATAAGTTATCTGCAAATAATGATTCATAATGATTCAAAATGAGAGTATGCATTACCAGAAGTCTATATTTTGTTAATACAGGCCTTGGAAAAGACTAAATGAGTTTCTTGTGCTTTAGCTAGGTAGTTCCTGTGTGGATGAAAACATTGCCTTTCAGTTCTGCACATTGCGTCTTACAGTGTTAGATGAAACAGTCACTCTTCTCACAGCCTCTGCCAGCTCTGAGACACTTGCTTGGCATTTCTCCTGTTCTTTTCTTAGCAAGAAATCCCTCATCATGAAATGAAAGCTCAAAATGAAGGCCTGATAGTTTTGAGGACTGTCTCAAGTCAAATTCTTTTGAGTTTCTATGATACTTTTGCTATATTTACACACTTAAAACATTGCTTTGGTAACCTTCCTATACCATTGTCTTCTTTTGTGCAAAGACTTCAGACGATTCTCTCCTATGTGGTTCCACTGTTGTCAGAACAGGCCTGGGAATGATTCATGATGTGCTATATAACACTTATTTAAATCTTTTGATTCAACCATACTAATCTATGGAGCAAAACTTGCAATGAAATGTTTTATTTAGTTTTATTTTAAAACCTTCAGAAGGGTGTAATCATTTTTGCAACACAACATTTTATCAATTTGATAAGTAAATCTTATTTTCCTGAATAATATTGACGTTGATCAAGCAGACTTGCTGGAACATTATAGGTCCTATCATACACCCGGCACAATACGACGCCAGGCGCAGGGTTGGGGAGTAACGAAATACAAGTAACTTAGTTACGCATTTAAAATACAAAATTTGAGTCACTGTATTTCATTACAGTTACATTTTAAATGGGTGGTAATCAGATTACAGTTACATCTGAAAAGTGTTTTAGATTACCAAAGTGATTACTTTGAGTTTTAATGTCATTTAAACAGCGATTGGTGATTCTCTGACAGTCTGAAAAAGCGAAGTTAAGTTTCATCAACATCTTAATACTTTTAAGAGGGATCATAAAAATGTTGTTATTTTTATTTAGTTCTGTCCTGAACAAGACAAAATGACTGAGTTTATAAAAAAATTAGCCAACTGTCAACTGAACTGTCCTGTCATGACCTGATGATCCACGACTGTTTTCATGTTTTGTGATAGTTGTTTGTGAGTCGTTTTATAATTCACTCGTCACTGCAACTTTTTCTCACAATTTGTTTTTTTCCCTCACAATTGTGAGTTCTTTTTCTCAGAATTGCGAGATTTAAACTCACAATTGCAAGTTATAAAGTCAGAATTGGGAGATATAAACTCGCAATACTTTTTTTCTTGCAAATGTTAATTTTGTATGTGAGTTTATATCTCATAATTCTGACTTTTCTCAATATTGTGAGTTTATATCTCATAATTCTGACTTTTCTCAATATTGCGAGTTTATATCTCATAATTCTGACTTTATAACTCACAATTGCAACTTTATATCACGCAATTCTGAGGGAAAAAGTCAGAATTGTGAGATAAAAACTTGCAATGACCTTTTTTGTGTTTGTTCCACTCTTATTAGTATTCCAAAGTATTCTAAAGTATTTAGATTAAGTCACTAAACTTGAGTAATGTAACGAAACACGTTACAAATTACTTTTTAAAGCATGTATTTTGTAATCTGTAGTGAAATACCTTTTAAAAGTAACCTATTCATCCCTGTCCAGGCGCGACAGAAGTGTTTTTTCTAGTTTCAGTCCGACGTCTCACATCCAGCGTCACGTTGTTTAAAGTGCACTCGCGTCCATCTGTTCGCCATGGGCGTGCTGGTCTGAAAACGAGGTGTGTTCAGGTGCACTGTTGGCGTGTTGCTATTTTGAGGAACTGAAAACAACTGCACCATTGACCAACAAAAACCTGCTCTAAAGTCAATGACGCAGTATTTTTTGTTATTTAAAGGCTGCGTAAGTAATATTCACCTATAGGCGGGTGCACAACGTGTGTACACGTTACACACACAGGGACGCGCAACAACTCAAACATGCCAAATATTACAATGTAAAAAATTACGGTAAAATGTCTACATGTCATAATGGATAATCACTGCATGAATCAGAATTACCTATTAGCAGTAATGATGAATGAAATTGTCTAATTATTTGACCTATCGTGACACAAATATTTAAACTGACTCATCAGGTTGTGGGTGTCTATATTCCAGCAGGTAAAGCACCCTTTTCTTTTAAAAGGGAGATGACACTCTGATTGGTTTATTGCATGTTACGCCCAAAACACACCCATGACTCATTAAGAGACTAGGTACAACCCTTTTGAACCATGCGTTTGGCACGCCGACCATTTTTCCAGTCGTTAAACTTGCAAAAGTGGATTCGGACACGCCCTAAGTCCATCTGCGCCAAGATCTTTAAAATAGCCTTTAACTCTTTCCTTGCCATTGTTTCCATGTTTTCACTGTTATAGGGTAGGAGGCACTATTACACATCTTCTGAAAGAGTCTCCAAATCAAAGCACAAGAAAAAAGGAGCAGAAACAAGCGTGAAAAGGAAGGCTTTGGAGGAAAAAAAGCTATTTGCTCAGCTTTTTCTTTAAAATGATGCTTTTTTTATGAAACTTAGAAGTGCTGATAAAGTAGAAGTTTTTGTTTAAAAGCAGAGGCTCTTTCTTTTTATATACTGCAGATATTCATACAACTATATATACATTTTTGTGAAAAAGATCAAAAATGCTGGCAACTTTTTTCTCTTTCTTTTTTTTCTCACGCTGACAGGGAAAGAGTTGCATAAGCAATGTGACTAAAATAAGAAATGCAATGGTCAAGCATATCAGCAATCATGTTCGAAGCATTTTTAAATCCATTTCACAAATCAATGTGCGCTTGTTCTCTTTTTACTTCTCCTTCCCTTTTCACTTTGTACTTTTTTTCTCACACTTGCGCCTGCAAACACCCACAAGTATACTCACACACGCACACAGTTGTTTCCCATCTGCGTGGCTCTTCCTGTCGTGCCGTGGCTGAGGTGGCTACTGCAGACACTCCACACGCGCTCTCACGACCCAACGAGAGCTGCTTGTTCTTTTGTCTCTTATACACCATTGTTCCCTCATTTCCTTACCTGAGGTGCAGGCGGCAAGAGCGCTCATTTTCCAGCTCTGTGAGCGTTGTGTTTTTCTCCGCCCTCGCGCTCTCCATCTCACGCGTGACCACGCACAGCTGCAGGTCAAGGGCCCTCGTGCTGGAAAACAGGCAGAATGAGATATAGGGAAAGCAGCAATGGCACAATAATTATTACGTTGAGTCTTTTTATATGGAACAATATTGTTTGTGTGGAAACATTTCACTTGTTGATTTTCCGAATATAAAAAGTCTTTCTTTTTCTCCCAATAAAAGTTCAATGGCAGGAGAGCGGCCCAGCCACAGAGCAGGAGGGTTGAGTTATGCGCAGTGTGTGTGGAGTGTGTGCGACTAAATGAAACACAGGCATATATATATATATACAGGCTGCAGAGTATTATGGGCTTTTGTGGATCTCGCACAGACAAGGTCGCTATAGCAACGGGAGATCCCTGACACGAACGGGGAATTATCGAACCCGAAGCAATAGCTGATATATCAGAGCGATATCACTGGGAGCGTAATTGCCTGTCATTGTGTTTGCGTGTGCCCGTTTCAGTGCCCGATTCAGGCTCGTGTTTGTGTGCGACAGAGCAAGAGCGTGAGAGAGTGAGCGAGCGCTATTGTTTGTGTTGGTGCTGGTAAAAGGCACGGCTATGAATAAATTTAGACCTTCAGAAGATTCCCAGCTGCGGATTCTTGTGGCAAAGTCATGTATTTCATTCACACCATCTGTTTGTGTGAGAAATCGGAGCGCATCCGGATCTAAAAAACTTTAATGGATCACTTTCCCCTTCTATCAGTAGCTGAACTCAGACAGGCTTGGGATGTTTTGCGTTTTGGACAGCTTTCGAATTGCGTTTTGAATCATGAATTTCAGCTAAAAGTTCTCTACACAATGGAGAATGATAGCTTGTTTCAGAGGAATTCATTTTTCTCATAATTTAATTGATATGCCCTTCTACGGTTTCAAATAGAATTATAATTTAATGTGTCCTTGGCACAACACTGGATGTGTTATTTTTACATTTGTTGACTTTAATTTCTGTAGTATTTAATAATTATGTATTTTGTCATCAATGGAAAAGTGGAAAATTGTGTTTGCACTAATAAATGCTGCTGCCTGCAATAAAACGTCTTTCCATATATTTTTCTCTATATCGTCATAGCAAATATTCTGGAAACGTCGTGATATAATTGTGAGGCTATATCGCTGCTGAAAATTCAGCTTTGCCATCATTACATTTTTGTCAAATTACATTTTAAAATACAAAACACTTAGTTAATATTTCACAGTTTTTGCTGCATGGTGATTTTAAGAATCATCAGTGGCAAAAACTGCTTCCAGATCAACATCCTCAGCTTGACATATCTGATATACGGCCCTTTGAGCTTAAATGCTTAACGTCTCTGCTCACGCTGTGAAATGAGGACTTCAAAAACCCCACAAAGGAAATGAAAGACGAGGCTCTTCTGACTCTTGATTTTCCCTTAACAAATCATTCTCAAGAGTGAGAATGTACTGTTCTCACTTCTGCTGTCAGACGATCCAGCCATGCTGAAATATGGCGCAGCCACAGATGGCTTTGGAATGCACTGTACCCAGAACTGTCTGTGAAATTACACACGCTACAGTCTTGTAAGGACATGAGAGACCTGTTCCAGGATCTTCATCACTTATTTAAGGCCATTGAGAGAGCTACACGAATTATACACATTATATTCATCTCCAGATGTCCAATTTGCGTTACATTCCCACCATCCACACAGGTAAATGACGGAGCTTATGGGTATTTAGAAGGCTTCGGATGCAGAGATGAGCAGCTTACAGACTATTTCATCAGAGCATAAATCCATACATTAAGCTTTAGTGCAGAATGATGTCAGCTATTATCCTGCTGCATCGTGGGTAAACGTAGCAGATGTTGGCCCTATTGTCTCAAAGTGAGGCTTAATAAGAGACGGTTCAATAGTGCACGATGTCTGGTTCATTACCTCACATTACTCAATCAGAATTAGAGCAGTGTGTGTGCGTGTGTACCAAGAGTCGTGATAACGGGCGGCAAATCTCAGACTAAAGACGACTCTACTGTTCTCTTGTCTACAGGACGGTGTGTGTGCGTGTAGGAGGCTGAAAGAATCGTGGCTGGCTGTGCGTGAGCGAGCCGGTGAACCGACCTGCTCTTTCTATTAACGTGCGATTGAGTGGGAGGCTGAGTGCGCATGTGCTTCCGTACATTTATCAGTGTGAGTGCATGCAATGGTGAATCACTATAATGATTTTATGCTACTTACGGACATTTATGTCACTGGCTTTGTTCGATTAGCAAGTGAGCTGCTGCTGTCTACTGCTTACATCGTGCCGCTCGTGTCCGGTGTAGACACGGTATGAGCTGAAATGTTTCATTAGAGTTGGTGGCACCATTTTGCTAAGCTAACAACATAAAAATGCATGACACAAATACTCATTAAAATAAGTCAAATTTGAATTAATTTAACTGTTTTTATCATCTTGAAATGCATAATAGAATTGCCTTTCCTAGACCTTACTTCTTTCACACTAAAAATAAGTATACTTTTAGTCTGCTTTTTATGTACTTCTCAGAAATATACTGAAAACTACACTTAAAGGGTTAGTTGACCCAAAAATGAACAGTGTCATTAATTACTCACTTTCATGTCATTCCAAACCTGTAAAACTTTGATCGGTGATCATGAACATAAGCTCAACCGAACCTGCTTGACGCGTGAGAACAAACCTCTAGTGGAAACGTGATGCGTAACACGAGAATGAACCTCATTGGTTCTTGATGAAGCTCAAACGTGATGCGTAACACGAGAAAGAACCTCATTGGTTCTTGATGAAGCTCAAACGTTCTGCGTAACACGAGAATGAACCTCATTGGTTCTTGATGAAGCTCAAACGTTCTGCGTAACACGAGAAAGAACCTCATTGGTTCTTGTTGAAGCTCAAATGTTCTGCGTAACACGAGAATGAACCTCATTGGTTCTTGTGAAGCTCAAACGTGCTGCGTAACACGAGAATGAACCTCATTGGTTCTTGATGAAGCTCAAACGTGATGCGTAACACGAGAATGAACCTCATTGGTTCTTGATGAAGCTCAAACATTCTGCGTAACACGAGAATGAACCTCATTGGTTCTTGTGAAGCTCAAACGTGCTGCGTAACACGAGAATGAACCTCATTGGTTCTTGCTGAAGCTCAAACGTGCTGCGTAACACGAGAATGAACCTCATTAGTTCTTGTGAAGCTCAAACGTGCTGCGTAACACAAGAATGAACCTCATTGGTTCTTGATGAAGCTCAAACGTGCTGCGTAACAAGAGAATGAACCTCATTGGTTCTTGTGAAGCTCAAACGTTCTGCGTAACACGAGAAAGAACCTCATTGGTTTTTGTTGAAGCTCAAACGTGCTGCGTAACACGAGAATGAACCTCATTGGTTCTTGATGAAGCTCAAACGTGCTGCGTAACACAAGAATGAACCTCATTGGTTCTTGATGAAGCTCAAACGTGCTGCGTAACAAGAGAATGAACCTCATTGGTTCTTGTGAAGCTCAAACGTTCTGCGTAACACGAGAAAGAACCTCATTGGTTTTTGTTGAAGCTCAAACGTGCTGCGTAACACGAGAATGAACCTCATTGGTTCTTGATGAAGCTCAAACGTGCTGCATAACACGAGAATGAGCCTCATTGGTTCTTGATGAAGCTCAAACGTGCTGCGTAACACGAGAATGAACCTCATTGGTTCTTGATGAAGCTCAAACGTGCTGCGTAACACGAGAATGAACCTCATTGGTTCTTGATGAAGCTCAAACGTGCTGCGTAACACGAGAATGAACCTCATTGGTTCTTGCTGAAGCTCAAACGTGCTGCGTAACACGAGAATGAACCTCATTGGTTCTTGATGAAGCTCAAACGTGCTGCGTAACACGAGAATGAACCTCATTGGTTCTTGATGAAGCTCAAACGTGCTGCGTAACACGAGAATGAACCTCATTGGTTCTTGATGAAGCTCAAACGTGCTGCGTAACAAGAGAATGAACCTCATTGGTTCTTGTGAAGCTCAAACGTTCTGCGTAACACGAGAAAGAACCTCATTGGTTCTTGTTGAAGCTCAAACGTGCTGCGTAACACGAGAAAGAACCTCATTGGTTCTTGTGAAGCTCAAAATTTTTACTGTAATGCTGTTTAAAACTTTCAATGCAATACAATAACTGTTCTGTTAATAACCCTCTGTCGATCCGACTGTTCGTGGGCGGGGTTACAAAAATCCAGTATAGTATAATCTGTAGTTTACAAAAGCCCTCCAGCTGTCAAACGTGTTTCGCAGAGAAAAGACGATCCAGCTAACAAGGAATGAGTAAGCATTGCTCATTTACATATACCGCCGACACTAACAAATTACAATCCGGTTGAAAATTGGCAAAGTTACAGGTTAATGTAGCCTCCACTGCACCCTAACAAACCTGCAACTCATTTTTGACCAGATATGAAGCAGAGAAATGCCAGATCTATTATCTGAACCAGAGTTAGAAAATAACTTGGCAGCTGTAATGTAAGTAAACACCATGTGTTTGTCACATAAAGAATGATTAAATGAAGAGTCATCATTTAACGGTCTAATTAAATTAGACAAGGACCTCATTTAATTATTAATTTTATTCTCAAGTCTATTCTGCCAACACACATCCCACCATCTCTTGCCACTCATTGTGATCAACAGAAGCAACATTACCGAACAGCAAACCAATTACCGAGTACGATACAGCATCATGCCAACAAAATGTGCAGTTTCCGTTTCTTTCGGCATGCCGGAAAAACCCGGTAGGCTTCTCACCCTTCTGTTGAACAGCTCTGCGTTTGAACGTGCGGTTTTGATCAGCGGTGTGAAGCTGGGGAGCATTAGAGTAATGAACACAGAACAGAGACGTGACTCGTGGCCACATTCCCGATCAGTCGAGAGGTTCAAAGAGCTCCGGTCTAAATCACCGTCTTACTGAAAGATCCATGCTACTGAGAAACAGTCATGTGGACTACACTGGTTTACTTCTGAAACCTTTGGAAATATAATGCACGTTTGCTTTAATCATTGCAGCAAAGAAAAACAAAACCTATCCTAATTAACTAACCTGGCATGTACAGTCCGGCTAATTTTATTACTTGCCGCTGATGAGCAAATGAAGCGGTAATGTGAAAACAAGAATAGAAGTGGCACGCAAATTTCAAAGGGCAACAGTGTGTGTGTAACAGAGAAAGAGCCTGTCCTTCCCATCCTAAAGTATTTCCTTGATTATAATCATTGCTATGGCATCATTCATGGAAACCAAACATCATAAAACACAAACAATATACACACAAACACTGATGTGACACACACTCTTTCTCTCAGGGATGTGATCCTCTGATGTTATTTCAGTCAAAAAGTCAACCGCCTTTCCCCAGGCACACCAAAGTTTATGCATTTGGGTCTTGGATGAGATCATAAATCGTCTGGCTGAAATATGAAAATCATACGCATCGTTGTGACACTCTCCCTTCCTGGCGAGGTCTTCTCTCTTGTTTATTCTTTTGCAGTTTACTCCTCTGTTGTCATCACAACCGTTGAGGAGTCTTCAGTGTGTGCCTGAAGCTAAATGTGTGGCCTACTCATGTTTTCCCAGACTTCCTTATACAAGCAAGACACACAAATGTATATCAAATGCACATTATGTGCAGGTGGGTGAATGAGGCCTCTGGGTTTGCATACACAAAATATCTCTCGCATTCGCATAGACAAGTGTAAGCAGATATAGGCAAAAACACAAGCGGGGCCTGGGGTTTGAGATGATGAGGCTGATAGGAACGAATGAACAAACATATGTATGGGCAAAAGAATAAAAGAACGACAAAGAAAGAATGGATGAAAGAAAGAAACGACAAAACAATGAAAGAGCAGATGAAAGAAAGAACTGATGAAAGAATGAAAAAAGGATATGACGTGCAGTTGAAAGAAAGAATGAGAGAAATAAAGAAGGAGCAGAAAGAAACAAAGAATAAATTTAGACAAAAAGAACAAAAGAATGAATAATAAAAAATAAAGAAAGAAAGAAAGAGGGACAAAAGAATGGAATAATAATGAAAGAAAGGATAGACGAATGAAAAAAATGAACTAACGAAAGGAAGAGCAAAAGAAAGAAAGAAAGAAAGAACAAAAAAATTCAATAAAAAAAGAACACAATTAAGGACAGACGAATGAAAAAAGGACAAACTAATGAAAGGAAGAGCGAAAGAAAGGATGAATGAAAGAAAAAAGGATAACCTAAAAGGTCAAAGGGCAAAGAAAGAAAGAGGGACAAAAGAATGGAATAATGAAAGAAAGAAAGAAAGAAAGAAAGAAAGAAAGAAAGAAAGAAAGAAAGGATGGAGGAATGAAAAAAGGACAAACTAACAAAAGGAAGAGCGAAAGAAAGAAAGGATGAATGAAAAAAAGGATAACCTAAAGGTCAAAGGATGAAAGAAAGAAAGAAAGAAAGAAAGAATGGAATAATAAAAGAAAGAAAGGATGGAGGAATGAAAAAAGGACAAACTAACGAAAGGAAGAGCAAAAGAAAGAAAGGATGAATGAAAGAAAAAAGGATAACCTAAAAGGTCAAAGGGCAAAGAAAGAAAGAGGGACAAAAGAATGGAATAATAAAAGAAAGAAAGAAAGAAAGGATGGAGGAATGAAAAAAGGACAAACTAACAAAAGGAAGAGCGAAAGAAAGAAAGGATGAATGAAAAAAAGGATAACCTAAAGGTCAAAGGATGAAAGAAAGAAAGAAAGAAAGAAAGAAAGAAAGAAAGAAAGAAAGAAAGAATTGAATAATAAAAGAATTAAGGACGGACGAATGAAAAAAGGACAAACTAATGAAAGGAAGAGCGAAAGAAAGGATGAATGAAAGAAAAATGGATAACCTAAAGGTCAAAGGGCAGAGAAAGAAAGAGGGACAAAATAATGGAATAATAAAAGAAAGAAAGAAAGGATGGAGGAATGAAAAAAGGACAAACTAACGAAAGGAAGAGCGAAAGAAAGAAAGGATGAATGAAAAAAAAGGATAACCTAAAAGGACAAAAGAAAGAAAGAAAGAAAGAAAGAAAGGATGGACGACTGAAAAAAAAGGATGAACTAACAAAAGGAAGATCGAAAGAAAGGATGAATGAAAGAAAAAAAGGATAAACTAAACCTTTGTCAAAGGACAAAAGAAAGAAAGAAAGAAAGAAAGAAATTAGACAAAAGTGATGAAAGAACAGGCAAAAGAATAAAATAATGAATGAATGAAAGAAGAAACTCGACAAAAGAGAGTAAAGAACGGACAAAAGAACGAAAGAAAGACAGAGTTCCCCTGTGAGACGAGAGGAATGGTGTATTTGCATGATTAGTGCTGACTCAGACCCACAGCGGCGCAGGATCACGGCCAGCTTCACTGTTTGCTCGGTTGCTCGCAGTAACAACAGGACAAGGATGTGTCTGAATTATTGTAATCTAATCCTCCCTCCATAAGGATTCTTTGTTTCCGTTTCAAGTAATTCAAGCCAAATCCTTTTGAGTTGCTTTACGGTATGAGTAAATCTACAATGGGTCCCAAAAGTTTGAGACCACAAGTGAAAAATCCATCTATTTTGCATTTGCTACAAACATCAACACAAATTATTTTATCAGCGTGAAAATTTGACTTCAAATTTGAATTGAAAAATGAACATGAATGTCAGGATTTGGTTGTTCACAGCAGCACTCGAACCTAAAGATCATGACCGACAAAGAGCCGCATATATTTGAATAAAAATACACAAAAAACAGCAATATTGTGAAATATTATTTTACTTTAAAATAACCATTTTCTATTCTAATATATGTTAAACTCTAATTTATATCCAGTGATCAAAGCTGAATTTTAGCATCATTCCTCCAGTCTTCAGAGTCACATGATCCTTCACAAATCATTCTGATTTGCTGCTCAAGAAACATTTCCACATATTATTAATATTATCAATGCAAATAATCAGTTTTTCCTGCGTAATATTTTTGTGGAAACCATGATACATTTGTTTCCAGGAATCTTTGATGAATAGAAAGTTCAAAAGAACAGTATTTCTTAGAACATTATAAATGTCTTTACAGTCTCTAATCTGATAAATCCTCTCCGAAAAATAAAACATACCGACCCCAAATATTTGAACGGTGTTTATTAACAGTATCTACACTGACTGTCTAAAGTCTGGCTTGGGAAATGAATAGCTATGTAAATAAAAATAAAAAATATTGTCATTTTTTGTTAAGAATATTTCGTCTCCTTAATGGAGTAGCTATTACTGTGGAGTATAGGGAGTGTAATAAATCACAACATAAAACACCAAAGACAATTTATCCTCTTTATTCATTTCTAAAAGATGTTTTGCATTTTTTTTTTTCGGCTTATAGGTCATATTGCAGCACAAAGGAAAGCGTTTAGGGCAGTTCCCTGTTGAAGTGACAGGCCTGATTTGAATCTCTAATCACTCCGTTGACTCATTCAGAGCCTGTTTATGACAAATCAAGCCCAGAGTGCCTGATTTACATTCTCCGTGCTTCCCTTTTAAACCTGCCGGATCCCCTGCAGAGCCCTAGACAGACTTGAACCTGATGAATCGATTCTGCAAACCCAGACCTCATCAGTCTTCATGTATAAATCCAATCCCATCATGCATCAGTTGATCTTTTGACCCTGTCAGCCCAATGCCCGTTGCATGGACATGGATACTGATGAGTCAGGGTTTAACATTGTTTTAGAGCTCCATTAATGATATGACGCTGATGGAGTCTTACTTAAGCCTTACAGGGAGACCCGGGGGGTCATTTAAATTCACACTCTCACGCGACTAAGGGAACCACTTATCAATAATGAAAGAAACCATTGTGTGACCTCTGTCTGAACTCACGCAGACAGAAAACAGGAACTGCTTCGCTGCTCTCTGGCTTGGCGACCACATACAAAGCATATGAGGTACAAAAAAAACATTATTTTAACAATAAACCGAAGAAATATGAATATTTCAGGATGGTTTTTGAAGAGCAGGCAGCACAGTTGGCCTGTCGATCTCCATTAGTTAAGGTGAGAACAAAGCTCGGCCCTTTCAACGTTCATATCTCAAAACTAATTGAAGCTGTCAGACATAATTTCACAAAAGCAAAAGCCTTCTCCATCACTGAGAGTCCTCGCAAACACGCATTAGCATATAAATAATGTCATGTAAAGTATGTTCGCAAACTCCCATCTGAATAAGTACGAGCTCCATTTATGTGTGTTTGTGAAACAACACGATTTTCATTTCATTTCTGATGGTAATAAAGATGTGCAGGGCTGGGTGGGTCACTTTTAAAATGTGTTTCACTACAGATTACAAAATACATGCTTTAAAAAGTAATTTGCAACGTATTTCGTTACATTACTCAAAAAACCCAAAAGCACAAAAACACAAAAAAGGTCATTGCAAGTTTTTATCTCACAATTCTGACTTTTTCCCTCAGAATTGCGTGATATAAAGTTGCAATTGCGAGTTATAAAGTCAAAATTATGAGATATAAACTGAAAATATTGAGAAAAGTCAGAATTTTGAGATATAAACTCGCAATATTGAGAAAAGTCAGAATTATGAGATATAAACTCACAATATTGAGAAAAGTCAGAATTATGAGATATAAACTCACAATATTGAGAAAAGTCAAAATTATGAGATATAAACTCACAATATTGAGAAAAGACAAAATTATGAGATATAAACTCACAATATTGAGAAAAGTCAAAATTATGAGATATAAACTGAAAATATTGAGAAAAGTCAAAATTATGAGATATAAACTCACAATATTGAGAAAAGTCAGAATTATGAGATATAAACTCACAATATTGAGAAAAGACAAAATTATGAGATATAAACTCACAATATTGAGAAAAGACAAAATTATCAGATATAAACTCACAATATTGAGAAAAGACAAAATTATGAGATATAAACTCACAATATTCAGAAAAGTCAAAATTATGAGATATAAACTCACAATATTGAGAAAAGTCAAAATTATGAGATATAAACTCACAATATTGAGAAAAGTCAAAATTATGATAAACTCACAATATTGAGAAAAGACAAAATTATGATAAACTCACAATATTGAGAAAAGACAAAATTATGAGATATAAACTCACAATATTGAGAAAAGTCAAAATTATGAGATATAAACTCACAATATTGAGAAAAGTCAAAATTATGAGATATAAACTCACAATATTGAGAAAAGACAAAATTATGAGATATAAACTCACAATATTGAGAAAAGTCAAAATTATGAGATATAAACTCACAATATTGAGAAAAGTCAAAATTATGAGATATAAACTCACAATATTGAGAAAAGACAAAATTATGAGATATAAACTCACAATATTCAGAAAAGTCAAAATTATGAGATATAAACTCACAATATTCAGAAAAGTCAAAATTATGAGATATAAACTCACAATATTGAGAAAAGTCAAAATTATGAGATATAAACTCACAATATTGAGAAAAGACAAAATTATGAGATATAAACTCACAATATTGAGAAAAGACAAAATTATGAGATATAAACTCACAATATTCAGAAAAGTCAAAATTATGAGATATAAACTCGCAATATTGAGAAAAGTCAAAATTATGAGATATAAACTCGCAATATTGAGAAAAGTCAAAATTATGAGATATAAACTCGCAATATTGAGAAAAGACAAAATTATGAGATATAAACTCACAATATTGAGAAAAGACAAAATTATGAGATATAAACTCACAATATTGAGAAAAGTCAAAATTATGAGATATAAACTCACAATATTGAGAAAAGACAAAATTATGAGATATAAACTCACAATATTGAGAAAAGTCAAAATTATGAGATATAAACTCACAATATTGAGAAAAGTCAAAATTATGAGATATAAACTCACAATATTGAGAAAAGACAAAATTATGAGATATAAACTCACAATATTGAGAAAAGACAAAATTATGAGATATAAACTCACAATATTGAGAAAAGTCAAAATTATGAGATATAAACTCACAATATTGAGAAAAGACAAAATTATGAGATATAAACTCACAATATTGAGAAAAGACAAAATTATGAGATATAAACTCACAATATTCAGAAAAGTCAAAATTATGAGATATAAACTCACAATATTCAGAAAAGTCAAAATTATGAGATATAAACTCACAATATTGAGAAAAGTCAAAATTATGAGATATAAACTCACAATATTGAGAAAAGACAAAATTATGAGATATAAACTCACAATATTGAGAAAAGACAAAATTATGAGATATAAACTCACAATATTCAGAAAAGTCAAAATTATGAGATATAAACTCACAATATTGAGAAAAGTCAAAATTATGAGATATAAACTCACAATATTGAGAAAAGTCAGAATTATGAGATATAAACTCACAATATTGAGAAAAGTCAAAATTATGATAAACTCACAATATTGAGAAAAGTCAAAATTATGAGATATAAACTCACAATATTGAGAAAAGTCAAAATTATGAGATATAAACTCACAATATTGAGAAAAGTCAAAATTATGAGATATAAACTCACAATATTGAGAAAAGTCAAAATTATGAGATATAAACTCACAATATTGAGAAAAGTCAAAATTATGATAAACTCACAATATTGAGAAAAGTCAGAATTATGAGATATAAACTCACAATATTGAGAAAAGTCAAAATTATGATAAACTCACAATATTGAGAAAAGTCAGAATTTTGACATTTAACTCAGTATTGCAAGTTCATATCTCCCAATTCTGACTTTATAACTTGCAATTGTGAGTTTAAATCTCGCAATTCTCAGAAAAAGAAGTCAGAATTGTGAAATGCAAACTCACAATTGTGAGGGAAAAAAACAAATTGTGAGAAAAAGATGCAGTGACGAGTGAATTATAAAATGACTCACAAACAACTCTCACAAAACATGAAAACAGTCGAAAACATGAAACTTATCTCCACTTTTTCAGACTGTCAGAGTCAGAGAATCACCAATCGCTGTTTAAATGACATTAAAACTCAAAGTAATCACTTTGGTAATCTAAAACACTTTTCAGATGTAACTGTAATCTGATTACCACCCATTTAAACTGTAACTGTAATGAAATACAGTTACTCAAATTTTGTATTTTAAATACGTAGCTAAGTTACTTGTATTTCGTTCCTCCCCAACCCTGAAGTTGTCTAAGTATATGTTTCGTGTATTTGCATGGTATACTGAGAAATAGCACACCTATACGCTGCCCTCTTCCACTTCCTGCGCCAACCGCAAGCAAATAGCGTGTCTCTGCTCCTTCATGCTGTGCGTGTGGATGCAGATGTATGGCTGGCTGTGACACAAACGCATTGATGCACACATTAACCCTCCCAGAGTCAGAGGTGTAGCTACACTTTTACAGCCTCACACGCACACCATTCGGCAAACATGCGTGCAAGATGTACCGCGATCAAAAAAACTCCACAGCTGAGCGATGCATTATGAGGAAGTGATAACCACCAAACCCAGTACAGTGCCATCCGCCCAATAAATCTATACGACTGCGAAAGCCATTCGCACGCACACAAATGCACGTAAAAAAGCTATGCGCTCGATGATAGCGGTGTAAAAATGATACACACATCAGGTTTTATTCATATGCTCTACAGGACACTTTTATTCAAAGGATCCTGTCAGTGCCATTCTCACACCTGTCTCCCGGATGTTGTTTGCCACAAAAATATCTACAATCTACCACATGCCATCTCTCCCACGACCCATTTACTGCCATCTCACATCTGCCTCTTCCTTTCTCTAGCTTTGAGTTTTGCTTTGTGTCACCTCAGAGGGTTCACTAGCAGGTCGCAACACTGTCTGAGTCAAACCGAAAGACTCATCAAGAACTGTTTTCAAAAAAGGAAAAAGGTCTGTCATCAGCACATTAAGCTCTGACCCCATTTTCTTTCATAGTCATACATGATTTGAGCTGTTAATACAAGTATGATTAAGCTTGGAAAATGGAGGCAATCTTCTAAAATACAAATGAAATGCTTAAAAAAATGATAATGAGTGAAAAAGTACAACAAAAGAAATATTATGCAAATAGTATCCAAAGAGGAGGGCAGCATCTCTTGAGCTCATTGTGATCACCTTATGAAGGAGTCACATTAAAGAAGGCAGTGCCATGGTTGTGACTGACTCATCTCCAATCAGATGTGCTCATCTGTCTCAAACTGGTGAAAATTACAGCCTAAACAACTTAGATATCACCACTTTTAATCAAACCAGATTCGAAATGGGTACACGTGTGATGACGTAATGTGTAAAAAGTGAAGTATACTTTGGGCTTTATTAATGATATTATTATTCATTTCTTATTAAATTATTAATAAAATTTAAACAAACATACTTTATGCTGAATAAAAAAGTAATAAATAACATAATGACACCAAAGTGTGATTTTCTACACCTGTCATGAAAGTGAATACAATCTTAAAAAATCATGGACATTTATATAATGAATTCACATTTTTCTAGTTGTATCAAGCTATAAAATATTTAAATGGGTATAAATTGCAGATTAATTGCTATTTGTGTGTAACAGCAAAAAAAGGCCTGCTTTTATTGAGCTGATGAGCGATAAAAACATTGACAGCCAATCAGAAGCAATCTCGCAGTATCGACCTCCAGCATTTTAAGTTACAGACAAACACAGTTAGAATAAACAGAACGATATCGTCCGCTGGTGTGGACTCTAATGTAGTTATCTTTATAGTTATTGTTGTTGTGGATGGGCTTTAAGTGTGTAAACCCTGAAGAATATTCAGTTACTGAAACCTCTGAAATAATTCAGGTTTATTAACTCACTCTCTCAAAGGTCAGTCTGATGAAGAGCCTGTATGCTCGAAATGTCACCTTTGTGAGAGTCTGTTAAAGGGGAACTATAAAGCCCCTTTCACAAGATGTAATATCAGTCTCTGGTGTCTCCAGAATGTGTCTGAAGTTTCAGCTCAAAATCCTCCACAGATCATTTATTAAAGCTTGTCAAATTTGCCTCTATTTGGATGTGAGCAAAAACACACAGTTTTGTGTGTGTCCCTTTAAATGCAAATGAGCTGCTGCTCCACGCCCCCTTTCCAGAAGAGGGCAGAGCTTTAACAGCTCAACAACAACAAAGCTGGAGAATCTCACGCTGACAAAATGAGGATTGTGTTCATCCTTGCATTGTTCAAACCGGAGTCGACACTGATGGAGAGACTCAGAAAGAAGTTACAACTTTTAGACGTTTCTGAACAGTTAGTGGATAAATTGATGTAGTTGCTGTGGAGTTGATCAACTCATCACTAGCATGTGTCGTCATGTTCATCTTTTGTGCAAATTGAAGCTCTGTGAAGCAGTCCGGCGTAAAATGACGGCACTCTACAACAACAACTCTTCCTCTTCTCTAAAGCAGCCAAACATGGCCCCGCCCCCTTTGTTGTGTCTTCTTGGGGGCGGGGTTTATTTAAATTTTAGGGTTAGTGATAACTCGGGAAGAAAATCGTTGTAGTCCCTGCCAGTCGTTTGTTGTAGTCCTTAAACAGAGATTTCTGTAAAAGAAAATAACTCGTAACTTTGCAGATGTTGTTTATTTTCTATTATATATACGTATAAAAGAAATATAAATTGTTATTTATATACTATAAATATATAATTATGTATTTACATTAAAAGAGTACATAAAAAATCTTGCAATGACAATAAAGAGCTTGAATTGATTTTTGAAATGCAGCTCAAAAGCAGAGAAGTGACCTTGTGTCCTCATTTCAGAAGTCCACCACATGCCACTAACAAACACACAACCCAAACACACACGCTTACGCCCGCCGCTCTGTCGTGTCAGGTCTGGAATGTGCTGGATGTGAATGAATCGGTGGGGGCCGATCTAGAAGCACGACTGCTGTGCTGTTGGGTTTTTCTCGTGAGCTTACACGGACAACACAACCTGCTATTATTATCAGCAACAGTGGGAGGGAGCGCTGAAATAGGATCCACAATCACACACTCGCTTCGCACCTCTCTCCTCGTTCTCTGAATTTCTGTCTGTGCTAAGTTGCGGAGGCGTAGGTGTTGAGAGGTTCATTTTTGATTGCTGTGGTGGTATAATTATGCCTGGCATTCGCATCAGCTGGGAGAGAGGACGTACGCATACCCGTCTCTCCCACAGTGACTCACGAGGGAAACTAGAGCTAAAGAGTTCAGAGCACGAGGAGCTATTCACACATACGCAAATAGATATACACATAGTGATCACACTAACAAGTGTATTCATACACACACCATCATCATCAGAGGCCCGGAGTCCCCAACTTGGTGATGAGTCCCCGACCTATATATCTAGGACAGGGGTTCTAAATGTTTTTGTGAGCACCCCCTGAGATTGCACTTATAATGTTAGTATGATTTTTACATCAAAAAATGTCATAATTTAGAAATAAAAGGCATTTCCTTCCCTGATTTTAGTCCTCAGATTTGAGTGTCTGCTACTCTGTGTCTGTTACTCACTTGAAAACTTTTAGCACGTTTTTACTATTAGAGCTCTCAAGGTTATTTAATGCTGAAAAGTTTTGATTATAGCAATACATTTAGAGATCTAGGCCATTTTATTTTATTTCGTGGGATGAAAGGTTGCAGTGATGAACATTGTAGCCAAACATGTCATTGTAACTCAGTTTCTGCACACTAACAAATGCTTTCCTCATAACTAACAGTGAAAATACGATTTAACTAAGAGAGCCGTTGAATATAACAGGAGTTTTGGTGAGAATCCAGTGATAAACATCTTGCTGTTTGATTGACAGCTCCAGTGATTGTAAAGGGAGCGTTCTTTGATCGCTTTCTATATATAATTCTATTTCTATATTAGAGCTCTCAAGGTTAACTTATGCTGAAAAGTTCTGATTATGGCATTACATTTAGATCTAGGCCATTTTATTTTGTTTCGTGGGATGAAAGGTTGCAGTGATGAACATTGTAGCCAAACATGTCATTGTAACTCAGTTTCTGCACACTAACAAATGCTTTCCTCATAACTAACAGTGAAAATACGATTTAACTAAGAGATCCGTTGAATATAACAGGAGTTTTGATGAGAATCCAGTGATAAACATCTTGCTGTTTGATTGACAGCTCCAGTGATTGTAAAGGGAGCGTTCTTTGATCGCTTTCTATATATAATTCTATTTCTATATTAGAGCTCTCAAGGTTAACTTATGCTGAAAAGTTTTGATTATAGCACTACATTTAGATCTAGGCCATTTTATTTTATTTCGTGGGATGAAAGGTTGCAGTGATGAACATTGTAGCCAAACATGTCATTGTAACTCAGTTTCTGCGCACTAACAAATGCTTTCCTCATAACTAACAGTGAAAATACGATTTAACTAAGAGATCCGTTGAATATAACGGGAGTTTTGGCGAGAGTCCAGTGATAAACATCTTGCTGTTTGATTGACAGCTCCAGTGATTGTAAAGGGAGCGTTCTTTGATCGCTGTCCATATATAAATCTCAGTTTAAATAGCAGATTACTTTCATCCTACTAAGAGAAACAATGTGAAGTTGGCTGCTTAGGCACTGGTTTGACTTACTGACAATAAACGATTTTGAGACAAAGAACATCTGACTGTAAGTGTTTGAATTTTGAGCTGCAGCTCATTGGCCGCTAATGCAACAGGAACCAACCAGCTGCGCTTTGTAGATAATGTGATCGCTACCAAATTAAGTTAAGTTAAGAACCTATCAGTCTGCGTCATCTAGACTTTCATGTCATAACTAGGTACTGTATATGCTTGCAAACCAGATGACTATAAACTAAAATTTGTTTTTCAGTCATGATCTGACTCACTAACTAGTTTGACTGGGTGGGATGACGTGTAAATCCAAACTGTAGCACCATAAACTCTCTGGGTAAAAGGTGGGTAGATGCTGCATGAAGTTAAAGACTGAGTGTAAGTTATGCAGTGGGTGTAAAATTTTGAAGATCAGTGAATTCATATATTTTGGCCTGTGGGAGCTTAACTTTGCGGCGTGTGTGAGAAAGAGCATGAGAAGCAAGAGAAAAATCGGTGGTATAAAATCATAGTTCCTCTGCAGCACTGACAGGTTATAGAATCTAACTACACTTTTAAGGGGACGATGGGATTCGGTGTAAGATTTAGTCTTTCTCTTTGCCATAAAGTCTCTTTGATGGTTGACTGCAGTGGGGCGAATGATAGAAGATTTTTACGCTTTCTTGAGAAAATGTGAGTGTTAAGTACCCATCTAAAACCCACTAAGATTCTGGAGTGTCATGGGTGTAAATCGTAGGCTTAAAGCACAGCTCTCCTCAACAAGCCTGGGTTTAAAATTCATGCCTGCTAAAAAAAAAAAATCCACCAACATAAGGTATATTGTAGTCCTTAAACAGAGATTTCTTTAAAAGAAAATAACTCGTAACTTTGCAGATGTTGTTTATGCTCAACAGCAACATTACACACTAAATCAACACACAAAATCAACCACACCTTTAATAAATTTGGTGGTGTGCCGACTAAATTTATAGTTGTGTATATATACATATACATATACATATATATATACACACACAACTATAAATTTATAGTTATGTATTTATATTAAATGAGTGCATAAAAAACACAGCTCTCCTCAACAATCCTGGGTTTAAAATTCATTCATAAATTATATTTTGCATGCTGAGTCCATCATGGCATACAGGTTGCTGGAAATACAAGCTAAGTTTTGCTTGAGAACAGCATGACTATCTTAGTCCACCAGCTAGACGAGTACTATAACCAGCTCTAACCAGCATAAACCAGCCATGGAATTCATGCTGGTTTATCCTGGATTTTTCAGCAGGGATTTACTGACCTCAAAACAAAGAATACAAACATTAAACTTTGGGCTGCCAAAATGAATCTCATGAGCCACAGATTCAGTTTGTGTGCCTCATAGTGAACTTAAGACAAATGCTGATTACTCGAAACCAAAGCCTGATTTAAACATTCACCTTGATCTAAAAATACATTATCTGCTAGATGAAATGAAAGATTCTGTTTCATGTTCATGTGAGAATAATCAGATGTTTGCAGGCATGGAACTGTGACTGAGACTCACGTTTCCTCCTGTTGAAGCACAGATGCTTTCAGATCCTCCAGATGAGTGTAGGCTTTCTGAAGCTCCTCTCTCAGGACTCTCTCTCTCTCCGCACTTCCTCTCTCCTGCTCCAGCTCTCTCTCGGCTTCCCACAAACGCTCTTGCAGACGCTGGAATTCGTGCAGGATCAAATAACTCACGCCACAGTAACGACAGGCCTTCTCCGAATGATCCATCTGAACACAAACACAAATGATCTATCACAAATCTATCTACCAGGGGTGTGACGAGATCTCGTGCCACGAGGCAATATTCGCAATATTGTCACGACGGAGCGTGAGGGTGAAATTGTTGTCGTTTGCCTAATAAATAAAAACCATTTAATTTAGTATGTAGTGCAGTAGGAGTTGATGATCACATGACGAGATGACTGACAAGACCATGGCAGAGGATTCGTTCCACAACAGAGTTATTCATTTGTATTTATACTGTTTTTTATATGATCAATCTGTGGAACGGAATTCAGTTAGGAGGTCAAAAGTTGTAGAAGCTCATAAATCATGTACAGTAAGATCTGAAGAGATTCAAATGAAATCATACAGGAGCGGCAAAACCTTTTACAGTGCTTGAGTATTGTTGTCTTTTACTGTGTATAATAATTCATACTCTGAAAGTAGAACTGAAATGACATTCATTTCAAGATGATGATTACTTGAATAATTTCAAAATGCACCTGCAGACTATTTCTCTAGGCATGTATTTTGTTATTGAGGATTTCTTAAAAATATTGTGTAAAAATTTTGTCGTTCTCTCATTCTTGTGAACTCAATCTCGTATCTCATCTCATCTTGTGAGCTGTCTACCCATCTATCTATCTATCCATATATCTATCTATCTATCTGACTATCTGCCATATATAAACCCATCTACACATTAATCATCCATTCATCTATCTATCTATCCATCCATCTATCCATCCACCAACCTTCCCATCATCCATTTATCTACTCATTTATCCATCTAACCTCTATCTATTATCCATCTATTATCCATCCATCCATCTACCTCCCTATCATTTATCTAATATCCATTCATCTACCCATCTGTCCACCCATTTATCTACTCACCCACCATCATTATATCTACTCATCTATCGACCCATCCATCACAAACCTAGCACAAACACACACACTAAACTGCCAGAGTCCAGGGAGAGCAAATTAGTCATCGATTATATTTCATAAACAAGTCATTTCTGTCTTCAGTCACCGAATCCAGTGGTAACTTTATCAAGACCTTCTGGGAATGACAAACAACCAAGCCTTCCCACTCCTCCCCAGAGTGAAAAAGAGCGCAAATGCCACACCAAAACCCCGCTAATCCTCCATCTGAAGAGCACAATGTAGCCTTGTTTCCCTTTCATTTACATTTGTGACTACAAGCAGAAATTAACAGAAGAGGTCAGCCACTGCAGTTTCACTTTTTGTATGAGCATCAGTTTCTGCTACGCTTACTGTAAGAGACCATGTGTTTATGATGGCCGGGCCTGCAGCTGTGCGTTCCAGTCATTTTACTGTAAAGCTATACAGTCTGAGACTCGTTCTGATTATAGCACTTGTGAAAAGAGAAGTGATAGAGAGGTTCTTGCTCAGTGGGGAAGCCGAATGATTTATTTGCATTTGTATCTTCCCATGTCTCAGTCTTTTTCACCCCTTCACTCAGTGCTGTTTATATTCAGGACTGACCGGCATGTAGAATCATGAACAAGTCATTACGGTTTTTTATCTCTTTTTCTTTGATCAATCATAATGTCTTGGATCATGGCTGGATTATTCACACACACACACACACACACACACACACACACACACACACATACAACACTGGGCTCTATGAGTTTGACCCCGTCTCAGTTAAAGCCTGTCTGTGATCCTGCTTACCTAACTGTCTAAACACATGCACACGCAATTGTCTGCCTCCCGGAGAAATGTGGACATTTGCACGGAATCTGAAAGCCCTGATCCCCCCACTCTCTCTTCCTCACGCATTCAGAGACAGGCACGCATGCATAGGCTTACACACACACGCACATGCTGGCCTGAGGGGACGATGTCTGCCACCAGTAGGAACGTGTTCCCGTGACAGTGATGGCCCTCGGGGAGGCCTCTGCCCCTGGCACTGACACATCCTCTTAGCACTCAAACACACTGGCCTCCTCACACACATGCTTACACACATACCTTGTACTGAGCTGGATGGATACTTCAAGACAGGAAAGGCCCTGCTTACACATCTCTTTTCGGGGGAAAAATATTAAAGTTCATTTTCTATAACCTTCAATGCATAAAGGAAGAAAAAAAATTCAGTAAACTTGTTTATGGAATTAATTGGGACTTTTTATATCATAATTCTGACTTTTTTTCCTTAGAATTGCGAGATATAAAGTCAGAATTGCGAGATTGTGAGATATAAAGTCAGAATTGCATGATTTAAAGTCAGAATAGCGAGATATAAAGTCAGAATTGCGATATAAAGTCAGAATTGCGAGATACAAAGTCAGAATTGCGAGATACAAAGTCAGAATTGTGAGTTAAAAAGTCAGAATTGTGAGATATAAAGTCAGAATTGTGAGATATAGTCAGAATTGTGAGTTAAAAAGTCAGAATTGTGAGATATAAAGTCAGATTTGTGAGATATAAAGTCAGAATTGCGAGATATAAAGTCAGAATTGCGAGATAAAGTCAGAATTGCGAGATATAAAGTCAGAATTGCGAGATAAAGTCAGAATTGCGAGATATAAAGTCAGAATTGCGAGATATAAAGTCAGAATTAAGTGATATAAAGTCAGAATTGCGAGATATAGTCAGAATTGCTAGATATATAGTCAGAATCGCGAGATATATAGTCAGAATCGCGAGATATAAAGTCAGAATTAAGTGATATAAAGTCAGAATTGCGAGATATAGTCAGAATTGCGAGATATAAAGTCAGAATTGTGTGATATAAAGTCAGAATTGCGAGATATAGTCAGAATTGCGAGATATATAGTCAGAATTGCGAGATATATAGTCAGAATTGCGAGATATAAAGTCAGAATTGCGAGATATAAAGTCAGAATTAAGTGATATAAAGTCAGAATTGTGTGATATAAAGTAAGAATTGCGAGATATAAAGTAAGAATTGCGAGATATAAAGTCAGAATTGCGAGATATAAAGTCAGAATTGCGAGATATAAAGTCAGAATTGCGAGATATAAAGTCAGAATTGCGAGATATAAAGTCAGAATTGCGAGATATAGTCAGAATTGCGAGATATAAAGTCAGAATTGCGAGATAAAGTCAGAATTGCGAGATATAAAGTCAGAATTGCGAGATATAAAGTCAGAATTGCGAGATATAAAGTCAGAATTGCGAGATATAGTCAGAATTACGAGATATATAGTCAGAATTGCGAGATATAAAGTCAGAATTGTGTGATATAAAGTCAGAATTGCGAGATATAGTCAGAATTGCGAGATATAGTCAGAATTGCGAGATATATAGTCAGAATTGCGAGATATAAAGTCAGAATTGCGAGATATAAAGTCAGAATTGCGAGATATAAAGTCAGAATTGCGAGATATAAAGTCAGAATTGCGAGATATAAAGTCAGAATTGTGTGATATAAAGTCAGAATTCGCAATTGCGTGTTATAATGTCAAATTGTAATGGAAAAAGACATACGTTTAAATTATATAAACTCAAAATTCTGAGAAAAATATCACGCAGTGGCAGAAACAATCTTCCATGCGTATTTGGCTGAGAGGTTATGCCGGGGAGACATTTTAAAACAGTCTGGACAGTCAAATGAAAGATGAAGTGAGTAATTTCTGTGCCATTAGCAGCACTAAAGAGAATTGCAAAACTAAGATAAACCTTTTTTTCGATTATCGGACAAACAGGTCATCCAAAATTATGCTAATGCTGATATAAACGCTAAAACAAATAGACTACAATCCCTTTTAGTGCTGCTAGTTTTGCAGAAATTACACACTTCCCAACGAAAGGGACAGTTCCCCCAAAAATGAAAATTTTGTCATTACGTACTCACCCTCGTGTGGTTCCAAACCTGTATGACTTTCTTTGTTCTGTTGAGCACAAAAGAAGATGTTTTTAAAAACTGTGGGTAACCAGACAGTTGATGGCACCCATTGACTTCTATAGTAGGAAAACAAAATACTATGGAAGTCAATGGGTGACATCAACTGTCTGGTTACCAGCATTCTTTAAAAATATCCTCTTTTGTGCTCAACAGAACAAAGAATGCAGGTCTGGAACAACCTGAGGGTGAGTAAATGATGACAACATCTTCCTTTTTGGGTTAACTATCCCTTTAAGGTCATATCAAAGCCAAAATAAGCTTATTTTATGTCTTTTTAATTGATATGATAGCACTTGCCACAAGGAAAGGAAGACCTGAATTAAACATATGACACATAGCAGGGGGGCTGAAAATAACAGCAGAGGTCTTATCAAGGAAAGAGCCATAATTAATTTAAATGGAACCTTTCCGCCATCATCAAGCATCTGAGGTTATCGTCTCATGCACACCGGGCAGGCAAGAGCGCTTTACGTGCCATGGTCTTTAAAAACAGACCCCTAATCTTTTTTTCTGCTCACCCCACCCCTCTTCTCATCTGCCCCCATCAAATCCCGTGTCAGAAGTGGGTCAGTGTTACAGGCACGCAACAAACCCCCAATACTTCTGCAAATTAACAAACCCCCTCCAACCGCTACACAAAGCAACCTGTTATGAATTTCCGCCGATGCATTTAAATCTATTTTTTTGTGATGCCACAGTAAAGTCGGGACACAAACAAAGGTTTTACATGCTGGAAATATAAAATAACCACTGTGTAATTTAATCAACAATATTACTACAGTATGTTATACAGAAAATTTTACCAAAAATTTAAATTCTTTAGTTGTTGTTCAATGCAATGGATTTAAATAAATTCACATAAATTCTGGCTGTTCATCACATAAAGCATCATATAGCTGCAAGACTATAAGCATTTAGTCATATTAAGTACTTTTATGATGTTTTTTTTTTCTTTTTCTTTTTTTATGTGTGTGCTCGATTAACATATATTGTATGCGCTGTTCGATTTCTGTGTGCACTCGTTATGGAGCAGGTCAAATTGACCCTAATTGGATTCAATACAATTCCTCAAAAATCACACTATGAAAAACAAAGATTCAGGTACAAACTGTAAATTTTTAATATCAACATTTGTCAAATATTCCAAAAAATATATATCTGAAGATATGATTTAATGAAAATGATTTTTAAAAATCATTAGTTTTGTTTTGACAAAATTTGAAAATAAACAGTACATTTTTAAATACAATAAATACATTTTTTTAACTTTTTTTTTTCTTAGAACATCATAACTGAATAATTAAATGTAGATGAATAATGAAAATATTTACTTTTCCTAAGTTGGCTGTTTTGTAAACTTATTTCATAAAGTCAAGAAGTTTCTTCTGACATGATGAGCGCACAGAACTTCACACACATGCTGCTGGTTAAAACGTTTTTCTGTATTGAAATAAGTGTGGAAAACCTCATTTTTTAGCTTCATAAGGTAGTAAAAAAATAAAATAACAAAATATAACCAAGAAATGTTATTATTTTGGGTCAGTACAGTTGCCTTAGAGCGTTAAAATATGCGGGTCAAATTGACCCGGCGACCGTAACAGTGATTTTGTTTGAATATGTCAAGAAACACCAGCATGTTGAAACTTTGCATGCATGTTCATGAAGATAAATGAGAAAAAGTCACAAAATATCAAGAAAAAAAAACAGTATTTCCAACAACTAGAAAATCTAAATGGGTCAAATTGACCCGGAACATAACACAAGGGTTAATTGAATGCCTAATATGTCGCAAACCACTCTGTTTGATGGTTCTTGTCACATACATTAAATAATATATCCCATTAAAAACTATATTTTTTGAAGTTCAAAATGGCAAAATTTAATGGATAATTCTAAAATGGATTTATATTATAAATATGTTTTTCATAAATACTTTTTGCTATACTAGTTGAAACTCTCTTCATATCTTAACAGCAATCAGTCTAAATATTAAAAAAGCTTCTCCGAAGTTGCCTATCCGACCTTTACATTTTTTCATCCTAACAACAATCAGATCAGAGCAGCTTCAAGAACATCAAATATTTGGCGTGGGACGATTTGGCCACATCGGATTATTAGGGCGACGACCCTGTTTGAAACATCACGACAGTGAGTAATTTAATTTTTTTTGGGGTGGACTATCTCTTTAAGACTCCAGAACAACTGGTTCCAGTGTCAATTTCTTCCTCTTCTCTCATCTCCAACTAGCCATGAAATAGTCTCGGACACTGCTCACGTAAAAGAGTAAGCGGCTAAGGAATTTCTCCTTAATTTCCCTAAATTACAGTATGTTTCAAAGCAAGTGTGTGCGAGTGGATCACGTGAACGAGAGGACGGTTCGTGACTGCAGCTTTGTGGATTTTCATGGAGATAAAGACCCCCCGTGGTGCTCACTGTACCATGCGCCAATGCTGAGATTCTCATCTGGACCCACAGTGCCAACACATTACATGACAGCAGGACGGCCGTTGACAGGGGAATTGGGGAAGGGGGTGCAGACTATAGGACTTGGGGCAGGAAGGGGGCAGACGATGGCCTTCAGCACTCATGGGTGGATTTAACGCCTGGATGAGTTCTCCCAATTCCCTCCTTCCGCCTTCACGCACACTTCCTCGCGTGGAGGGAGAAGAAGGGCAGTGGCTGGGAAGAATCACCTTTGCCCGCATGTTGATCTACAGCCCGACGCACACAGAGACAAACAAGCTGGAAGTGATGGGGGTGGAGCATTGTCTTCCATCGTTCTTATGGGAGAGAAATAAAGATGCTTCTTTTCTTGCGACGGCTTTTTTTCACTGAAGCGTTGAGTTTTCAGCTCATCCATAATCTATATATTCCACTTAGAAGGACACAAATTTACACCGGCCAACAGAAGGAGAGTTGAGAAATTTTGCCAGCCTGTAATATTTATTACTAGCCATGAAGTTGTACTTTCATTTAAAATACATATTAATATTTATATAAATTCAATTCATTAATAAAAAATATTGCATTGTTATATAGATGAATATATATTCTGAGGTCATCCCATCACTCGTGGTATCATATATTTTAGCTAAATGTTCTTACAACTTGGTGAAACTCATGTTGTTTATTAATATGCTTTCAGACAAATTCAGTATTCAGAGTATTTTCTCTCTAAAACCGCAGTGATCTAAAGACGGTTTGAAATTGCTGGTGTTTCTGACATCACAAACTACTTTAGCATATCATTAACTTTTAACATAAGCCAGTTTATCCCGGTATATTTTTCTGTTTTAAGTTGTTCAAAGTGTTTCTAAGGATACTGAGTTATGAGAACGACGTTGTAAAAAGCGATAACATTGCGCAACATTTCCTTCAGTAAGTTGACCGAGTGGATCTCTGAGCTCTGAGTGAGTGGAGGCGGGGCTAATTAGCATATTCATAGATCCACGTATACTAAATGAAGCAAGAGTGTAGCGTTACATTCTAGCTATTTTCACGGGAAAAAACATTTTTTTTTTGGTGGTTAAAGATGAGTTTTAAGGAATAAAATTATTGAGGGGGACTTTAAATGAAGTCCCTCACCAAAGTCTGCATTTATTTTGATCAAAAAATAATGTGAAATATTATACCAATTTAAAACTTTTATTTGTAAAATGCAATTTATTTTTGTGTGGCAAAGCTGAATTTGCAGCAGCCGTTACTCCAGTCTTTAGTGTCTTTGTGTATTTTGATGAATAGAAAGTTCAAAAGATCGGCATTTATTTGAAATAAAAATCTTTAGTAGAATTATAAATGTATTTTACTGTCACTTCTGATCAATTAAATGCATCCTTGCTGAATAAAAGCACTGGCTTCTTATAATTAACATTTTAACAATAGTGTTTGTATGACTTAATGACTAAGAAAATCCTTTTTTTTCCTCAGATTAAAAACTGGGAAAACAATTACCATAAAGGGTTTGAGACTTGTGCATGTCTGAGCCAGTTGCTATGTGAAAGATTTCCTCTAATAAAAAAAAAACATTTAGACTCACGTATCGGTGGCTTTACGTGAGTAATAGTTCACGTATGTGTCGCCATATGGATGGAAAATCTTAAGCCATCCTCAATAAACCAAATTTTCCACTAAGGTAAAAGTAACATCATTCGTGCAATTTAAACCACATGCTGCAGTTCCTGATAAAGTTACCAGCTATTAACGCGCATGTTATTTACACGATATACCAAAATATACTTGCATTTTGCTCTAGATGAGTTTGCTTAGCTCAAGAAGCACAGCAGAGACAGGTGAGAGGCGGGAGAACGTGTTGTTCGTGACGCGACGGCGAGCAGCGGAGGGAGCCGAGGACACTATCATCCCATTGAACACGCAACATGTGCCGCCATTATCCCCCCATGTCTCCCAAGGTAGAAAAATGTGGCTGGTTTTTGTCCCATTCATTATTTAGAGAGAAGCAGAGCAAGAGAGAGGCACCATAGTGAGACTCAGTAGGATCTCCATGATTTCTCTTGTCACAGCGGAGCCACTTGCCACGCTAACATCAAAAATGAATAGTGCTGAACATTCTAAAACAGGCGGATGTGGGTTAAAGCCAGGGAGGAAAAAACAGAACAGGAATTCAATCAGAAATTACTAAGAAAGAGAAGTTAGAGTTGGAGTGTATCTAATTGTGATTTTTGTTTGGCATCCGAGACATAACATTTGTGACACTTTTTACTAGTCATATAAAAATAATGTAATAGTTTATAGCCCAGGAATAATAGCTTGAAGGCCTTTTTGACCTTGTGTTCACCCTGTGAGTGGCACGCTATGAATCTGGGCCGCGGAACACGATAGCATAAGGTGTTCGTTTAATTGGGATCCTCCCTATGTAAAGGTGTTGCAAAACTGAGGGCATCTTAGGGCAAAATGTGTGTTGAAAGATTACACTTTTATTATCTGAGATAAACATGGTCAGCATAGGTTAGGTATCTCACTGACTGAGATTCAGTTGCTTTATGGAAACAGAGAGCATGTAAATAGAGCTGATGTTCTTGGTAGACAGTCCGTTTAAATATACTGTGTAAGGCTTTAAATAAAAAGGCATTTTCTACTTTAAAGGGGTCATGGCATGGACTTTTTATTATTTGAATATGTTCCTTGAGGTTCACTTATAATGTTAATAAAGTTTTTTGCACAAAAACACACACTCACATATGAGTTATATATATATATATATATATATATATATATATATATAAGTAAGTAAGTAAAACCTTTATTTGTCCCACAGTGGGGAAATTGCATTTAGCAACAGCAGGGTACATGGTAAAAAGTAGTACACACTAATATAAAAACAGAAAACTAAATAAATTTACAGAATAGAATACACAAAAGAAATATTGCAGAAATATATGTGGAAAAAAGATTAATTTCACCCTTTATTCTGACCCTCTGTCTGAAATGAATCATTTTTAAGGCGTGGCTCCTTTAAGGCTTGTTGATTAAAGGCGAATAAGTGTTTTGAAAACATTATCTATATAAAACCGTCATCTATAGACAAAGCATTTTGAAATCATTTACTTTCATCACAAATTAAATCATTACAAAACAACATGTAATTTACTAAAGGGTTCTGACAAAATGTTAATTGCTGCAGTCTGTTTGAAAATATTTAATTTGAATTCTTTTTGAACAGTTTGAATGAATGTTTCAATGACTCATTCATAATGACTTCACTTGTTTCATTACTGAAAGAATCAGCGTTTTTGAACAAATCTCTTGAGTGAATGATTCAATGACTCACTCACGAAGACTTCACTTGTTTCATTACTGGATGAATCAGCATTTTTGACCAAATCTCTTGAGTGAATGATTCAATGACTCACTCATGAAGACTTCTCTTGTTTCATTACTGGATGAATCAGCATTTTTGACCAAATCTCTTGAGTGAATGATTCAATGAC
Organism: Zacco platypus; assembly: GCA_038088235.1. Lineage (NCBI taxonomy): Eukaryota > Metazoa > Chordata > Actinopteri > Cypriniformes > Xenocyprididae > Zacco > Zacco platypus. Next base: position 30,146,122 of record CM076075.1, read on the forward strand.
TCACTCAGGAAGACTTCACTTGTTTCATTACTGGATGAATCAGCATTTTTGACCAAATCTCTTGAGTGAATGATTCAATGACTCACTCATGAAGACTTCACTTGTTTCATTACTGGATGAATCAGCATTTTTGACCAAATCTCTTGAGTGAATGATTCAATGACTCACTCAGGAAGACTTCACTTGTTTCATTACTGAAAGAATCCGCGTTTTTGAACAAATCTCTTGAGTGAATGATTCAATGACTCACTCAGGAAGACTTCACTTGTTTCATTACTGAAAGAATCAGCGTTTTTGAACGAATCTCTTGAGTGAATGATTCAATGACTCACTCATGAAGACTTCACTTGTTTCATTACTGGATGAATCAGCATTTTTGACCAAATCTCTTGAGTGAATGATTCAATGACTCACTCAGGAAGACTTCACTTGTTTCATTACTGAATGAATCAGCGTTTTTGAAAGAATCTCTTGAGTGAATGATTCAATGACTCACTCATGAAGACTTCACTTGTTTCATTACTAAATGAATCAGTGTTTTTGAACGAATCTCTTGAGTGAATGATTCAATGACTCACTTATGAAGACTTCACTTGTTTCATTACTAAATGAATCAGTGTTTTTGAACGAATCTCTTGAGTGAATGATTCAATGACTCACTTATGAAGACTTCACTTGTTTCATTACTGAATGAATCAGCGTTTTTGAAAGAATCTCTTGAGTGAATGATTTAATGACTCACTTATGAAGACTTCACTTGTTTCATTACTGGATGAATCAGCGTTTTTGAAAGAATCTCTTGAGTGAATGATTCAATGACTCACTCATGAAGACTTCACTTGTTTCATTACTGGATGAATCAGCGTTTTTTAAAGAATCTCTTGAGTGAATGGTTCAATGACTCACTCATAAAGACTTCACTTGTTTCATTACTGTGATCGAACTTGTCAAAGGCGAATCGCTGTCATTTAAGAATAAGATTGCGTGGGTGTTTGAATTGAGATCGCAATCTTTTAACGATTAATCACGCATCTCTATCTTTACACTGTATTCAGTATGCTTTTGACGCAACGCTCGCATCCAGTGTAGGCAAGCGTAAGCCGTTAAGCGACTGAACGCCAGTGGGCGGGGCCTATGATGTGATTGTGTAAAACTATTTGTCGATATTATGCTCTGGAGGCAGTCACATGCAAATGCATTTGGCCGTATGATATCACAAATGCCACAAAATCCACACAAGCCGTTTTTGGAGCTTGATTAAATAAGTGCTTTGTTTATAATGAGGAGTACATTTTCAGCTTTGAAACTCACAGGATGTTTTAATGGTACAAAGACCTCTTATATGTCAAAAGCTCAAGGCAAATTTGATTTCTCATGTCATGACCGCTTTAAAAGAAAAAAAAAAATCAATTTGGCGTTTCAAAAACATTGATCTTGTTGATCTCAATCCTTTACCAAGACTGTCAATCTGGCAAACTTAATACTGGAATACAAATGGTAAACTGGTTTAGTAGGCCTGTTCTGGATTTGTGAGGGAAAAAGAGAAACGTAGAAGGTCTGAATACTTTTCCTACACAAAGTAGGTTTTGATAATATTCCTCTTTTGAACGAGCCAGCGCAACATGACACAAAATGTGACTCTTTAGGACACAAAAGCACCTGATAAATCAGACAGAATGAATGCTGATCTTCTCATATCTCTCGCCAGCCGCCCCGGAGCACAACAGATCACAAAATATCAAACTTCCCTCTCTATCACGCAGAGATGTGAAGTGTGTGTGATTGCGATGGAGTATAATAGCAACAAAACTGAGAACCTGTGCAATTACATCTGCACAGCAGGGGTGAAAAATCTGTGAAATTAATGTTATTTACCTGCTGTATTTCCTGGGGTAGGGGGTATGAGGGGGTGTCCATCTCCATTCCCTCTTTATCAGCCATCTCCCTAGGGATCTTCTCTATAGGACACAAGACAAAAATGCTAATTTACAGAATTTACTGATAGAGACACTACAAAGCATCACACATCAGAGTTACTATAACATAAGTAAACATAAAAAAACACTTATATAATAAAATAAAATGGAAAATAACTTATGGCTGGACAACAATTTTCATTTAGTTTAAAAAGAACTACTAAAATTAAGGGCGGAAAGTGAAATTAAAAAGTATTGAAACTACTCAAGACATCTAAAAAATGACAAAAACAATTAATTAAAACTATAATAACACTGTCCCATATAAAGATAACCAGTAATGAGATGAATATTTATTCTCATTCCATCCTGTTCATACATCACATGCCATTTTGTTTTCATTTTAAATCCTTTCCACATAAACAGATTAGCAATGATGCCTTACAAAACACACTCGCTCGAACACAAAAACTTACGAAATTCGGTGAAATATCTGCTTGCTTTCAACGGTTTAGTGAAACGACGCGCATTTAAGAAGTATAACTATATACATACCCATTATTTTAGTCAAAACGGTTAAAAATCAGTGCGCGTGAAAGTCACTATAACGACAACGCACGTTCCTACGCAAACAGCGTAGCCTGAGTATTCTCAGAGAGTGATTCACACAACCCACACGAACTATATTTATTTTAAGGATCCTCCTTAAACATCGTCGTGCCCATGTTTCGCGTCTTTTCACTGTATAATGAGATCGTGTTTAGAAATGCAGATTAGCTCGACTGCCTCCGTGATGGCTGATCCTCAGAAATAGCGAGGATGTGTGTGATAAAAATAACACCAGTGGGCTTTGAGGGGATTTTTTCAGAGAAAATCCTCGAAACCCCGACCTTATGTGTGTCTCCATGCTAAACCCTGGAAGACACGCAACGTCGAGCTCTTTCTGCGTGTAATGCGTCTTTATAGGGTTTTAACCTGTCGTGATTTAATAGTAACGTAACATAAATGTCGTTAATTATGAAATAGTGGCTGCTTGTGCGTCGTGTTCCTCCAATAGAGCCGCCACTGTGTAATGGCGGCGTGCCCGCGGGAATGGGAAGCTTGCGTTTATAGAGTTCATCCAGGCACGCTATGTGTGTGTGTGTGGAAGTGTGTAATGTAAATAGAGCCTTGCCGAAAGGACAAGTCACTGAATGAGTGTGTTTGCCTGCGTTAGGATGTGTCTGAGTGTGTGCGTGCGATCCCTGTGCGTGCTGTGGCGTATTTGCGCCTGTGCGTGAGAGTAAAAAGAGTGGGTGGAGTCTGGAGTAAAAAATGAAAAGGCACCGAAGCTGTTTTATTGATTTGTAAAATACATACTTAGATGTATTGAGTATGTTCCTATTATTTATACTGCTTTGTGTTTCACCTTATGTATTGCTGTGTTTGTAGTTCTCACTACAGGTATTATGTATGGAAGCCCGTTCCCGCCACTGTTGAGAAAAAAAAATATTCTGTAAGTCATAATATAATGACTTAGTATCTCATAATAATGACTTAGTATCTCATAATAATGACTTAGTATCTCATAGTAATGACTTAGTATCTCATAGTAATGACTTAGTATCTCATAATAATGACTTAACATCTCATAATAATGACTTAGTATCTCATAATAATGACTTAACATCTCATAATAATGACTTAACATCTCATAATAATGACTTAACATCTCATAATAATGACTTAGTATCTCATAATAATGACTTAACATCTCATAATAATGACTTAGTATCTCATAATAATGACTTAACATCTCATAATAATGACTTAGTATCTCATAATAATGACTTAGCATCTTTAACTTAATCAAAAAAAATTTTTTTTAGAAAAAATTAAACCTTTTTTATTTTTTTTATTAAGTTAAAGATGCTAAGTCATTATTATGAGATATTAAGTCATTATTATGAGAAAGTTTCTAAAAAAAAAATCAAAAAATTTTTTTTTGATTAAGTTAAAGATGCTAAGTCATTATTATGAGAAAGTTTCTCATTATTATGACTTACGGAATATATATTTTTTTCTCAACAGTGGCGGGAACGGGCTTCCATAATTATGGATGCTGTTTGTCAATGTAAGATTTTTGTAATGTAATGTTTTTTAAGTTGTAAGAAGTGGAAACCTCAGAAAGCCGACACATGCCCGGCTATATATATATAACAGATTGAGTAAAGCAAATGACATAATAAAATATTGTGATAACGACTGTGATACGTTAAAGGAACGGTTCATCCAAAAATGAAAATCCTATCATTTCCTGTATATGTCTCCGAACACAATCGGAGTAACATTAAATAATATCCTGGCTCTTCCCAGCTTAGTAAATGGCGCCTTTTGAAGTTTTTGAAGCTCTAAAAAGCGCATCCATCCATCATAAAAGTAATCCATACGTCTCCATGGAGTTAATAAATGCCTTCTGAGAAAAATATCCATATTTAAAATATAAATTATATATAGAAAATAATCACCGGCTTCCAGTGTCATGACAAATCGGCTCTCCACAAACTGATTATCTTAAGTATATACAAATTATATTAATTTAAAATACCCTTATCTTACTAAATAATGTGTAAGAAAACAAATTAGTGCATATACACTGAATTAACTTAATTAATAAATAATAATAATAAGTTAATAATTGATCCTTCGCAAACAGTTTGATTGACAGGCGATCTAACCAATCATAACGCCGAATCCGCCATTTTGTCTGACAAAGCAGTCAGGCAGTAGCCTATAGTAGATTAACGTTGGTTAACTTGAAATATTGTGTGTACTCGCGTCTTGAAACAACATTCCTTCTGATGTTCATTCATGTTTATTTGTATAAACTAAACTATTAGGCTAATCAGGTTTCTGAATGCTATGCTAGTACATTGGCTAACTAATAATGACATAAATGGTCATTATAACATAGTTGAAACAGCATTTATCATAACTTAATTGTGAAGGAATTGCAATCCGCGGCTAAAGAGAATAACTATTAGAACCAATGGGACCACTTGGGGTCCTAATGGAGACCCGATTTCGGGGCGACCCAATTTGGCAACAGTTGTCCGTGTGTTCATGAGAGTCGAGTTCCAGTGATGAAAATTTTGTCATCATTTACTCCCCCTCAAGTTGTGCCAAACCTGTATAAATTTCTTTGTTCTGCTGAACACAAAGGAAGTTATTTGGAAGAATGTGTGTAACCAAGCAGATCTCACCCCCATTGACTACCATAGTAGGAAAAAAAAATACTATGGTAGTCAATGATCTGCTTGAAACATCTTAAGGGGATGTAAAGAATTTTCATTTTGGGGTGTACTATCTCTTTAAAGTCATTTTTAATCATTTAATCTACTCATAAATTCTCATTCGTGCCCTAAAAAAATAACAAGGAAGAGCTTTCACCAGTTTGTACGCTAATTTATTTGTTTTTTCTCCAATCACCCAGAACTACTACTAAGCAAAAATGTTTTTAAAAAAAAAAAAAAACATTTCCTGGCGCCGCCGATAGCCTCGTGGGCGGCACATTTCCCGATCCCACCTCACTTCCTGTCCACTCTACACTCAAAAAAATATTTCAGTCTAAACATAAGTTTTATGTAATTTAATTACATAGCAATTTTCCATCCATTTGGATTACATAGTTTTAACATAAACAAACTAATAAACTTAATGTGATTCATATTTGTCAGTCATACGTAAATGAAATAGGTAAGATTTATGTAATAGTTCACAGAAAAATGCCCAGGTTAATGAACACTGTTTAGTGGTCATGTGTGTGTACACTACTGAGTTAAAGTACCATTGAAGCAGTGTCAGAGTTAATGAGATCATTAAGTGATGATTGAGCATTAATGATGAACACCTGCTGTTAACAAGCAGAATCACTGAAGGACAGAGAAACACAAGAACTACAACTGATGAAATCAACTGAAGATAAAAGACATTTAATCTCTCACTATTCATATACTCAACTCTTACCTATTTCATTTACATATGACTGACAAATATGAATCACATTAAGTTTATTAGTTTGTTTATGTTAAAACTATGCAATCCAAATGGATGGAAAATTGAGTGTATACTATCCTATCACAATAAAGGCACGAAAAAATATTGTGTGAGCTGTCTCGTTAGCTTAATCAATCGCAACTGTTTTAAAATGTTTACATGACGCCTATACCTTATAGAAATATGACCAATTCAGATGAATAGAAATATTTTTGTGCAAGTAACCGTGGTTGTTTACGTTCTGAAAATAGCATGTTTACAGGAGCTGATCGCCCATATTGTTAAATCTATCTGTCGATTATTTTTCGCATAACATGTTATGTTGTTTACTCGATATGATTGTTATATATAGCCAAGCGGGGCATGTTTTCCTTTGTGCAATAAATAGGCTTGCTGAGGTTTGTTATTTGTTTCCACATACAACTTTTCAGCCCTGTGCTCAGCCCAGAGGGATTTGTGCCTCCCAGGGAACCAAAACACCAAATGGTCTTTTTGTGCTGTCTGCACGCAAACGTGTGTTAACCCAATCTCGCAAATCAATTAAAGCTGATTGCCAGTGCGTCGCTTCTCATATCAAGCCGTGCACGGCAATGAATGGCGTGACTGCTGTCGTTCATGTTCCGTGAGAGAGGGCGATAAAAGTATAAGACACCTGACAGACGAGCAAGCAGCCTGTTAAGAGGAAATACAACCGGATTTAAATGAAATTGAGGAGTGGGATGAGCGTGACGTAGCCCATAATACATAATAAAGACGGGAATATGAGCAACAGACACACGCACACGCGCATTTTTGAAGGAGCGCGAGCAGAGCTCGTGCGTGCCTGTGAATTTAAGGTTGGAGGAAGGGAGGTTTAAAAGCGCCCTTGTGAATCGATTTGCATGAGAAACGTAGAAGCGACTCGGCTCTTCTCACGGCAGCGCGTTGCGTTCCACATTTGAGCGGCGGATGTCGTGACAATCCACCCGCCATATCAGTTCAAATAACCGCTGTGACTGACTGAACACAGTCACGCATCAAGCACGGGGGGCGTGGCCTCGGCATCTGCGTCACAACTGCCATAAATTCTGCCTGTTCTTCAGCACAGACAACACGTATAAAATGTGGGCTGATCAGGTGTTAATTGTTGCATTTACTGAAAACAGAGAAATTATGCATTTATAATAATAATAAATAATAGGAATAATTATATATATATATATATATATATATAATAAATAATAATAATATAAAACATAATGCAAATGTATTTCACTACAGATTACAAAATACATGCTTTAAAAAGTAATTTGTAACATATTTCGTTACATTACTCAAGTTTAGTAACTTAATCTAAATACTTTAGAATACTTTGGAAAACTAATAAGTGTGGAACAAACACAAAAAAGGTCATTGCAAGTTTTTATCTCACAATTCTGACTTTTTCCCTCAGAATTGTGTGATATAAAGTTGCAATTGCGAGTTATAAAGTCAGAATTATGAGATTTAAACTCGCAATATTGAGAAAAGTCAAAATTTTGAGATATAAACTGACAATATTGAGAAAAGTCAAAATTTTGAGATATAAACTCACAATATTGAGAAAAGTCAGAATCATGAGATATAAACTCACAATATTGAGAAAAGTCAGAATTATGAGATATAAACTCACAATATTGAGAAAAGTCAGAATTATGAGATATAAACTCACAATATTGAGAAAAGTCAGAATTATGAGATATAAACTCACATACTAAATTCACAAAAAAATTAGTATTCCAAGTTCATATCTCCCAATTCTGACTTTATAACTTTCAATTGTGAGTTTAAATCTCGAAATTCTGAGAAAAATAAGTCAGAATTGTGAAATGCAAACTCGCAATTGTGAGAGAGAAAAAAATTGTGGGGAAAAAGTTGCAGTGACCTTTTTTACAATTAAAAAATGACACACAAACAACTATCACAAAACATGAAAACAGTCGAAAACATGAAACTTAACTGCGTTTTTTCAGACTGTCAGAGTCAGAGAATCACCAATCGCTGTTTAAATGACATTAAAATTCAAAGTAATCACTTTGGTAATCTAAAACACTTTTCAGATGTAACTGTAATCTGATTACCACCCATTTAAAATGTAACTGTAATGAAATACAGTGACTCAAATTTTGTATTTTAAATACGAAACTAAGTTTCATGTATTTCGTTACTCCACACAGAGAGAGAAAATAACACACATATATATATATATATATATATATATATATATATATGTGTGTTATTTTCTCTCTCTGTGTGGAGTAACGAAATACATGAAACTTAGTTATATATATATATATATATATATATATATATATAAATAAAGAAATAATGAAGAATCTTAACTTTTTGTCATTGTTTTAACATAGTTATATATTGTATCCAATGTATTCAGGAGGTTCTTGCTTTTTAATCACAGGAAAAGACTGACCGCGAAGACAATACACATCAGAGCTGCAGTTCATGCTGAGCAGCGTAATTAAAAAAGATTACAGAGCAGGTCTGGACTCAACATGGTGACCTTAGACAAACTTTAATGCATGATGTCAATGCATGGACCAAAACTTCATAGTTAATCATGGACAGAGTGTGTCTGGAGTAGATAAACAGTGAGGATTTCCTGAATATCTAACCTATAAATCACCCACATCGCCATAATCATGAATCTCAAATGACGTGTTCTGTAACGGGCGACTGTTTGCACTTGAAATTGAAACCCTGCGCAATTCTAAATAGGATCATGTTTCACTTTTCATATTTTTTTGGATGTTTTGAAATTTCACTTTACAGTTGCAAACCCGTGTGCTAATGCTCTTATTTGCATATTAATGAGGTCAGTTGACTGGATGCATGAAGCCTGTTTAAATAACCAAATAATTTAGTTTATGATTGGTTGACTTTTGCTACACAAATTACTATAACATGCATTGTTTCACACTCTTATGCTGGATTGAAAATGGACAAACCCTCAGTGATTGGGTCGCTTTAACCCAGCGGTTGGGTTAAATGTGTGCTTAAAAATGACTATATGTCCGGCTTAAAATGAACCCAAAATAGCTTGTAAATTAAAAATCAGACATAATTACTAGAGGCAACAATAACAATCAAAAAGGTGACCATTTATTATAAGCAAAGTTTCATTATAATTCATTAAACTTATTAATAAATGTTCATTTCCAACGTACTTTGGGTTAATTTTAAGCAAGAAATACGGTAATTCTTCAACAATAGTTGAGTTAAATAAAACATTTACCCAACCGCTGGGTTAAAACAACCCAATCGCTGGATTTGTCCATTTTCAACCCAACTTGGAGTGTATTCGCAGAGGCAAAATCAAAAATGCTGCTTGAGTTTTCATATTTCAGGGTTAAAAAATGTATTTTTTATTCATTTTATTTTAGGGTTCTTTAACTAGTTGGTTATTAGCTTTAACTAGTTGCTTATTAGCATGCATATTACCAGAATGCTGGCTATTTATTAGTACTAATAAGCACATATTAATGCCTTTTTCTGTATGACTTTATTCTACAATCTTAATCCTACCCAATACCTAAACTTAACACCTTACTAACTATTAATAAACAATAAATTATGCGTTTATTAAGGGAAAAGTGATAGTTAATAGTTTATATGTGTTCCCTAATACTAAAGTGTTACCAAATGTGCGAACCCTTTTTTACAAATGTTAAACATTGCTTCACCCAGTGTTAAAGTGGCGTGTTTTAAAAAGACGGGACTTTTAGTTCAATATTTAGTTAAAAAAACGAAGTCAAGCTGTAGCTAAACAATCGCCCTGTCCGTTATTCCATAAAATCTATATCCATAATCAATCTACAACATACCGCAACATTTTCCCATTCATAAACATCAGGGTTTTTTTTTAAAGAACTGTATCTCTCTCTCTGTCTCTCTCTCTCTCTCTCTCTCTCTCTGTCTCTCTCTCTCTCTCTGTCTCTCTCTCTCTCTCTGTCTCTCTCTGTCTCTGTCTCTCTCTCTGTCTCTGTCTCTCTCTCTCTCTCTCTCTGTCTCTCTCTCTCTCTCTGTCTCTCTCTCTCTCTGTCTCTCTCTCTCTCTCTGTCTCTCTCTCTCTCTCTCTCTCTCTCTCTCTCTCTCTCAACCGTGACTGTTTTAGTGGGCCATTCTCCAGCCAGTCCTCCCAAATCTGATCTCTATCAGCACCTCTCCGTTAGGTTATCTCCACCGGACCACCCCTGATGTAGGCGGGAAAAGGCAAAAACAGTCCTGAAAGAAAGAGATTCCAATTGCTGCTTCTCTGCAGTGGCTTTTGTGTGGATGTTTACTACTGAGAGACTGGTGGCAAAGATTGTTGTGGAAAGAATCTAATCAAGCGTTCAAATGGGAGAAAGGGGGAGTTAAATGGATTGATTGAAGCTGACAGTAGGGAAGTGGTAGAGTGTGTCTGCTTGATTAGAGTCTTCCACGTTAAATGTGACATAAATGTGTGTGATGCTGCATGATGATAAGGCAGGTTTCAGTTTGCGCCTCAGTATTAAATATAACTGATCATATCAGGCCCTGTTGAACAAAGACTTTTCATGATTGTTTCTGTGGAACAGGTTGGTGAACGTTAAGGAGTTCGCATCCAACTTAATTTGCATCCACAAAACAGTTTAGTTTAATATTTCACAAGGCTCTTTGCATGTCATTTGACATTAATCAAGCAGTTTCGTTTTCCTTCTCATATGCTGTACATGTCACGAATCTTCAGCATGACATATTAAAGTCTTGGATTAATGATATAATTCTGACTTTATATGTCACATATGAACTTTTCCACGTCCTTTTCTCACAGGAGTAATGAAGCTTCCATGTGATGTTGCATGTGACCCATGAAGTGATTAAGTTGTTTTTGTTGATTATGATTAGTTTGCTGTTGGGCATGGTTGAATTTAAACTGCAGTTTCTAATTAGGAACTGGTTTGGAGCCCAAAGCCTCCACTTCACACGAACACAAAACACTGACTGAATCACGTCTGGTCAACATCTCCTGACTATATCGGCCAAATGACAATGAGAAATATGAAACTGTACACTGAAAAAAAATGCTGGGTTAAAAACAACCCAAGTTGGGTTGAAAGTGAGTTAAAGGTTTGCACGACATGCTTTTTTAAAAAAAAATGAGTATATGTCTGGCTTAAAATTATGGAAGCCCGTTCCCGCCACTGTTGAGGAAAAAAAATATTCCGTAAGTCATAATAATGAGAAACTTTCTCATAATAATGACTTAACATCTCATAATAATGACTTAGTATCTTTAACTTAATAAAAAAAATAAAAAAGGTTTTTTTTATTAAGTTAAAGATACTAAGTCATTATTATGAGAAAGTTTCTCATTATTATGAGATAATAAGTCATTATTATGAGATGTTAAGTCATTATTATGAGATACTAAGTCATTATTATGAGATGTTAAGTCATTATTATGAGATGTTAAGTCATTATCATGAGATACTAAGTCATTATTATGAGAAAGTTTCTCATTATTATGAGATAATAAGTCATTATTATGAGATGTTAAGTCATTATTATGAGATACTAAGTCATTATCATGAGATGTTAAGTCATTATTATGAGATACTAAGTCATTATTATGAGATGTTAAGTCATTATTATGAGATACTAAGTCATTATTATGAGATACTAAGTCATTATTATGAGATGTTAAGTCATTATTATGAGATGTTAAGTCATTATCATGAGATGTTAAGTCATTATTATGAGATACTAAGTCATTATTATGAGATGTTAAGACATTATTATGAGATGTTAAGTCATTATGAGATGTTAAGTCATTATCATGAGATACTAAGTCATTATTATGAGAAAGTTTCTCATTATTATGAGATAATAAGTCATTATTATGAGATACTAAGTCATTATTATGAGAAAGTTTCTCATTATTATGACTTACGGAATATGTTTTTTTTCCTCAACAGTGGCGGGAAGGGGCTTCCATATAAAATGAACCAAAAATAGGTTGGAAATTAAAAATCAAATAATTACTAGCGGCAGCAATAATAATCAAAAGATGAACATTTATTAATAAGCAATTTAATAAATGTTTATTATACTCTACAAACTGCAACCCAAGTTGGGTTGAAAGTGGACTTGGACTTGTTTTAACCCAGTGGTTAGGTCAAATGTTTGACCCAACCTGCTGGGTAGTTTTATTTAACTCAACTATTGTTTAAAAATGACTGTATTTCTTGCTTAAATATTTTGAAGTTTAATTATTCATTAAATTGCTTTGTAAAGGTTCGCATTTTGATTATTATTGTTGCCTCTAGTAATTTATTTTTAATTTCCAACCGATTTTGGGTTAATTTTAAGCCACCCATATAGTCATTTTAAACAATATTTGGGATAAATAGACCTACCCACCATGTTGGGCAAATATTTAACCCAACTGCTGGGTTAAAACAACCCAATTGCTGTGTTTGTCCAATTTCAACCCAACTTGGGTTGTTTTTAACCCAGCATTTTTGTTTTAGAGTGTATTATTCATTAAACATAATAATAGATGTTAATTTCCAACCTGTTTTGCGTTCATTTTACACGCAATGCAGTCATTTTTAAACAATAGTTGAGTTAAATAAAAACTACCCAACAGGTTGGGCAACCCAATCGGATGGGGTTTTTAGATTTTCAACCCAACTTGGGTTGTTTTTAACCCCGCATTTTGAACTTACCCCAAAAATACCCCATCATTTCTTATATTCCACATTGATTTTTTTGAGAGAATGGCAGTGTCACAAAGTTCTGAAATAAACTTTTGTTTAAGACGCAGCCCAGGATGGGTAATTAAAGCACTGCTGGAAACACTGCTTGCGACTCCAGCCAATAGCAGTAAAACGGCAGGGACATGAATGTGAGAGGAATTTTAAGTTCTCAGCCTTTTCACTCCCAGGCGGATCATGAGAGGCTTCTTCTGCCTTAATTCAACATGCGCACACATACATAGAATTCCGGTGACGCAGGTAGTGTGAGACTATGTGCCCTCACTGTTGCCGTGACAACCTGCCTGGGCTTGTTCTGTGCAAGTAGAAAGAGCAACTCTGATGTTAGATCAGTTGAGCGGAGGGAGCCGATGTTTGTACTTTGTCACCTGTTACCTCCACACTGATCCCACCGCCACTGTCGAGCGATTTAAATGGACGAATGACACAAATGCATGTTTAAATTCTTTTTATCCACCACATCTCTCAGTTAACTCCTCTGAGAGGAAAACCTCAGCAATATTTCGGAAATTTGATTATAGCATTTGAGGTCATAACTTGGAGACACTTCTTCTAAGTTCGAAGCTTGATCGGATTAACCTTTTTATAATGTTTCAGAACACTCTCAAAGTGGCCTCTAGGGTGACTAAAATCTACTGCGGTCCAAACCAAGTCATGCATTTCCCGGGTTTATAAATGGTGCTGTGTGCCTCCAATGAAAACTGTTACCACTGACTAAGACTCAGGAATGTTTTATGGTGTTAGAGTCTAGATTGAGATCCCTCAGGTTAGGGGAAGTTACAGTTGTAAGCAACACCCAGGCAGGCCAACACTTGACACAGCGGCATGCGTTCTGCACAACACGGGCCTGGAATCCAGCCGGGCTTTTGAACACGTTAGCTTAGCATTCAGGCTTTCATAGGCAGTGTTGGGGAAAGTTACTTTGAAGAGTATTGGTTTACTCCGATAAAAAGTATATGTGTTTAAGGAAAGTAATGCATAACGCACGTAATTCATAAGTAATGCATAACACGTTGCTTTTGCATTACCTGGGCTGGGCTTGTTTGTTTTTTAAATAACAAAAAAGTTCTATTTTTGGGCAAATGTAAAGGCCCTTTCACACCAAAATTGGTGAATAAAGCCCAACGTATGAATAACTTCTTACGTCTACATGAGGGTCAGTGTATAGTGCGAGTGATGTGAATTTCGTCATCAGTACTGTACGTGCACCGCTTGATTTTCGTAACCGGCACGTACACGCAGGTCGCACATGCGCATTTAGTTGTTTTTGCAGTAATTAGTTACCTGGGGGCGTCGATTCACAAGGTAGTCAAAGAAAAACTGCATAAACAGAACAGACCGGAACGCATGCGAGCTACAGCGACGTCGGAGGCCTACATAGACGAGAAATTGTCTTTGTACTCTCATTTGTACAACAAGAATACAAAGATGTTTACATGGGTTGTACATTATGGCGAGAGATTGCTCAAAATGCGCATGCTTCGAACGCCTGTGCGCACGTACAAGTCGAATGAAGTATGCTTTGCAGGGCTGTGCGTTTGACTGAGCGATGAGAATACATTTTGTGCACAAAAACAAAACAATAATGACTTTATTTAACAATTTGAACTGTTGTCATATGCAGTGCAAACTTCCGTGATCTACGTCAGAACGCCGACTCATTATTGGCCAGCTCACATGCACAGCGTTGGCCAATACTGAGCCAGCGTTCGGATGTAAACACGGAAGCTTTCCCTGCATATGACAACAGTTCAAATTGTTAAATAAAGTCATTATTTATTGTTTTGTTTTTGTGCACAAAATGTATTCTCGTCGCTTCATAACATTAAGGTTGAACCACTGTAGTCACGTGGACTATTTTAACAATGTCTTTACTACATTACGACGTTGCTGCCTCTGTGTGGTTCACTTGGATTTCATCAAAAATATCTTAAGATGAACAAAGGTCTTACAGGTTTGGGACGAAATCAAGTTTAGAACCATTTTTGGGTGAAGTAAACTTAAGGTGAGCAGTGGTGTCTAAATATTTGACTGCATGTGAGTGTGTGGGAAAAGTATGGCTTTAGCTAAAGAGTGTATTTACACAGATGTGCATTTCCAAATGATTTATTTTGTGTGTATTTAGTCTGACCATAAACATGTGTGTTCAGAGGCCTTTTAATTCACACTCTATGTTAATCAGGTACATCCTGCAAAGCATAAACATTTTTGTTTTCAAACGCAAGCGTCCTGTGAATCACATTGGTGGCATGTTGATCGGCCCTGATTCTTGTCATAACCAGAAACTGTGATGCAAGAGTCGACTCTACCCTGCAATTTTATCTGCAGAGATCATTTCCTTTACGAGAGATGCACCGAGCTCTTTTTGTGCAGTTCCTCCTTCACCCTACCCTCTCTGTGTACGTCTTATTTCTTCTCTCTTTTTCCAGCATGGTCATGGGTGGGAGGGATGAGTGTTGTGCACATATTGCCGGGGCGTATGCATTCCTGCAGGGCTCAGCATCCTGTTCCTTTTGTCTCCACCTCCAGCACCAGTCTCAAGCTGTGCGGCACGTACGCTGGCCCTGGCTTCACACCTCCCCCCTCTATTTTACCCTTCCTCTGGGCACCCAGCATATTCCAGAACCTCCCATTGCTCCAGTCAGGAAATGGTACCAGGGGGCTTGTCACAACCAACAACCCTGCCCAGCCATGAACCAAGTGCTCATGACGATGCTCAGGCAGGGCTACCTTCCTGGAGGTAGGCGTTTGATGATTTGTTTCCTTGTCTTTCCGATCGGTCTGCTGGTCCCACTTTATAATAGGTGGCCTTAACTACTGTGTACTTACATCATAAAATGCGTACAATGTACTTATTATGTTCATTTTGTATTGCAAAACACTTTTTTTGCTATAAAGGTGGGATACGGGTAAGGTTAGGGACAGGTTTGCTGGTATGTGGGTAGGTTTAAAGTATAAGGAATGGGTCAACAGTGTAATTACAGATGCAGGTGTTTTTGAAAAAATAAGTGCAATGTAAAAACATGTATGTACACAATAAGTGCATTGTATCAAATGATTCATTTAAATGTAAATACATAGTAGTTAAGGTCACCTAATATAAAGTGACACCGGCCTACTTAGTGCTTCAGACATAATGACACATGACAGGATAGTAGAGGCCTAGTAGAAGATCCTCAGAATGAAACTATAGGGCCTTTCGCACCTAGGATAGTTCCCAGAGTACTAATTTCCCCCCTTCCGGGCCATATTCCTGGTTGCGTCCGCACCGGGAGTAGGAACTCTGAAGCGGCCGACGGCATTGTCTTTAAGCGTGGCGTTAAAAATCAGTGGATGGAGGATGCTGTAATCGGAGCTGCGTTTGTTGTGTCTTGGGTTTTGTGAAAACATAGATAGAACGTAAACACAATTTGCGCGACTGAAAGAGCAAAAAGTGGGGCTAAGAGATGAACTCTCCTACGACAAACTTGCAGTATTACATATAATCGAAACTAGCACAATGCTGCAGGTAAATGCTGTTATCGCTGTCACGTGTTTGATCAATCAACGTACACTTACGTCACTGGCAGTTCCTATAGTGCTGGTTTAGACGCTACTCTGAAGTAGTAGCTAATTTAAGCCCCCCGAAAGGAGTTCCTAGAAGTAAAATTGTTCCCAGTTCCTACAGTGCGAATACGGCAAAATCCGGGTGCTTCCGCCAATAGTTCTAGTTATTATGAAAATGTTCCTTTGGTACGAAAGACCCTTATACAATGCTTGCGTGATCATAAAAGCATTTAGAGATTGCAGTTGCATTCAAATCCGTCAGACATTAAACACAGGCTGAGATCTCTTCAGCCTCCTCACCTGTATATACTAGCAATGAGCTTCACTCATCCACCCCTTTCCTGTTCTCCGTTCTTCCCTGTCCTCGCCTTGCCTCCCACCCTAATCCTCCAGATGGAAATTTTCTGAGAGAACAGAACCAACCGAATGCACAGACTTTCAATAGAGGTTGAAACGGTTCTAGATAACCATCATGAATGTCGTAATGTTTCAGGACAGCTAGCCTACTGAGTAAGCAATTTATTCACATGAATTCCACAACACCCAAGATTTACTGCTCAGCAGGAAGTGTGTGTGAGTGAGCTATCAGCATGAAGCAGGGAAAGGAAAGCAGCGGTCTGGACTTAGAAGTACTTGATAACCTGATGGCCTCTGGATAGAGCCGCTATATATTCGTCAGTCCAATTCAGACTCCTATCAAGTTCCTGCCCAGCAAATGAGCCCATTCCTGGATAACCTCGGTTCTAACCTCTCTGCTCTCCTTACCTACTGCCTGACCTACTCTAAAATCCAATTAGAGAAACAGACAACGACAGGTAGACGGCCTAAAGAAAAGTGAAAGAGCCACTCGATTGCTCCGTCAACCTGCCATACCCTTCAAAATGCTCTTTTTCCCACAAGCAGAAAAAGAGATAAAACAGAGGAAAGGGCGCTAGATAAAAGAAAATGAGATGGAAAGATGAATTGGAAGCGTGCAAAGAAGAAATCCGGGAGGAAAATCCTGAGCCTGACCATGCATGGAAAACTGGCTGTTAAAGCCTCCTTCTTTAGGGCAGAAAGCAGAGGTCATGCAGAGTAGGGCTGGTTTTAAGGTCACGCTAAGTTCAGGACGCAATCTCCTTCCCATATTTGGCCCGTCCCTGTTGCTCTTAAGGGCTTATGGCAGAAATTTGAAATGATGAAAAAAGTGAGCTGGAATGTTCATTGGTTGCAGCTGGGCGTCATTGGAGCAATATGGAACTGGGTTGAGCAGGAAGTATGGGGATTCAAGCATCATAGAGCTCTCTGTGAGCTCTCTCTGGTTTCCCCCGAGCCTAACCCTCCTGTAAGAAGCAAACAAGAAGTCAAATATTTGAAATCAACATAAGAAGTCAAATATCTGAAATCACACACATTCTTTGCCTGCCTCGTCCAGACACACCTTAAACAAATATGTCTCTCTCCAATGCGAGATTTGCCAATTATTTAGCGATCTGGTAAATAGGAAGTATTACAGGGAGAGAGGGACTGCTTCTTGTCATCCCATGGATGTCTGGCAAGTAATTCAAAGTTGTGCCCAAGGGCTCACGTCTTTGATTGCAGCTCTCCATGGCCTTTCGAAGCACAGACGTGAGGAGAGAAAGATCTGGGCTGAGAGAGAGAGAGCGGCGGGTAATGGGGGAGAGAGGAAGGGTAACAGACCTAACTGCCAATTCCTTAAGTTCCTGTTTACAGGGTCACATCACAGCAGGTTGTAATCAGTACCTTCCCTTGAGGGGAGTCCCGTCTTCTCTGTCCTTCCACCCACTTCAGTTGATCCAGACCCCAGGACACAAAATAGAAGCTGGTGATAATTCCACAATGGCAGACAAACAACAGCTCCTGGCTTTCGGATGGGTTCCAGAGCCCTTTGTCAAGCAAACTGATGATGCCCTATCTCACACTGTGACTCAATTCATTCTTTCTTCAATACTGAAAATGACTCATCATGACACAAGTGCAAAGATGTGTATAGTTCAGACTGAGAAGCGAAAACAAGGGTTGGATCAGGGGTTGGGTAGAGTGTGATTAAGTATATCAGCAGAGATTTCGAGGGACCTGTTGTTGTGTTGCTTTCTCTTTCCAGTACCCTGGGATTCATTAAGCATGGAGGTTAGGAACCCAGAGTCCTCTGGAGAGAAAGGGCAAGAGCAGTGGTGTGGTCTTGAAATTTGTAGTGATTTTTTCCTCCCGGCCTCATGCATATAGTATGCGTCTGATCTAGGCTACATGCAATTGAGAGCATTCTGAAAGACTGCTTATGTGTGTGTTATCAACATGTTAGGACTTTAACATCTGGGGAGACTGGACTGATTTTCTACTGTTTAGTGTCAATCTCCATCTAACTCAGCCAAACAACATTTAGCCTTAGATGTTATATGAATATGGTCCCTGGAGCAAAGGTTTGATCAGCTGGCAATGCACATTTAAGAGTGCAAGTTGCAACTTTTATGATTAGATGAGGCTGTTTTGCACCATTTCCTGTCAGTCAGTTTAGTTATGCATTTCGATTCACAAGCTTGCAGGTGGTGCAGTACATGGCAAATTTTCTCAAGAGAAACAAATCTCTCCACTAATGCTGTAAAATATAGGCTCCATGGGAATCAGTTAGTACAACATTAATATTGAAGGATAAATGTATACAAACTCTTTTTTCAGACACAATCGGAGATATATTTAAAAATATCCTGGCTCTCTAATGATTCATAATGGTATTGAACGGGGGGGGCCCAAATAAACACGTCATCCATCATATATAATCCGTGCGGCTCCAGGGGGTTAATAAAGGTCTTCTGAAGCAAAGCAATGGGTTTTTGTGAGAAAAATATCCATATTTAAAACTTTATTAACTATAATAACTAGCTTTCAGCAGATGGCCATACGCATCTTCTTCAAAATTAACCTCTGACCCGACGCATGACAAACACGGAAGTGCAAAACAAAACCGGTCAAGAATTAGAAGTTTAAATAGAGGAAATTTTAAGAGAAATGTCAGTGGATTTGGATGTAAGAGAAGAGGAGAGCTTGAGTTTGTTGAACAGCTCTTTGTTTAAAGGTGTCGAAGCATCGCGTCAGGGGTTACTCTTTTGGCGCAAGTCGGTTTGCGTGTGGTTGTCTGCAGGAAGCTGGTTATTATATATAAATATGGACGTTTTTCTCACAAAAACCCATTGCTTCACTTCAGAAGGCCTTCCTGGAGCCGTATGGATTATATTTATAATGCATGGATGCATTTTTGGTGGCTTCAAAACACTGTTCATTAGCTTTATAAAGCTTGGAAGAGCCAGGATGTTTTCAATTATATCTGCGATAGTCATATAGAATGGTTTGAGTGTGAGTAAATCAAGGGATAATTTTAATTTTTGGGTGAACTATCCCTTTAAGAGAGCAAGAGAGGTTTTTCATTCAGAGAACAAGCTTAAAGAATAATCAAATCTAATTCCTGGGTGAATCTTTCTGTAACCGTTAAATCCCTGCGGTGAAATGTTAGCATTGTAGTAGTGTCTGACTTAAGTCCGTTTCACTTCCATGATGAAAAGACCAGCTTATCCTAAACACTGACTTTTTCCACTGAATGCCTTCAATATTGTGTTTGATGCAACTATAAACAAAGAAATAATTTCGTTTTCATTTTCACTTTGTCTCCGCTTGAATTGTTGGATGATTAGAAAGACAAACCGTCACGTCACGACGCTTCACCTGCGACAGGCCATGTAAAAAACACCAACTTCACGTCAGTTACATTCTCTTTAAATTGTTTTTATTTACTTGTTACATTGACTAACATAAATAAACAATTTATTTATGAACAAAAGGCACACAGTTCAAATATAAACAAGGATGACATATTTACAACTTCGAACAAATAGCAAATATGGAACGTGAATGGCAGCGATGGAAACGGTGAGTCTTTTGGGGAAATATGTGAAGCTGATAAAACAGCCTCGAGTCCGAGAGGCGAGCCATCGACGGGCCTCCTACTAAAGCGCGCTCCGATCCGCGGTCAGCCGAGGAAGCCATAGCAGAGACGCTCATCCGCACACATGATTCACACACTAAACTGTCCGGCACAGAGGAGGGACGCCACACACACGTACACACAATCCCCATTTGTATTCACAGGGGCATGAGAAGATGGGCACTGAAAGGAAACCCTCACACAGGACCGAGGGTGGGAACCGTATCCATATGTATCCCATTTGATCCACGAGTTCCATTCGGAGTGCCGGCGCACGGCCGCTTCTGTCTCTTTCCGAACGTGCGCACGAGTCTCGAGTCCGGATGTGCGGTGCTCTTCAAATAGCCACTGTATTGCTCACCTCTTCATACTGAATAATGAAGTATGGATAACTCTGATCATCATTGAAGATGACAAAGATCTGTGGGTCCATCCAGTTGTCCACGCAGGAGTCAAATAGGTCACTGGAGGCGTCTCTCGGATTCAGGGGAGGCGGTCGGCGCATGGAAGGGTTGCCCACCGTGAACTTGCCCGTCAAGACTTTGGCCAGGAACATGTAGTGGACACCACGGGGCGAGCGCTTGGAGAAGTTGTGGGAATAGACGGCCTTGCGCGCGAAGTAGCTGCCCTGGCCGAACATGGTGGCGTGCTTGCCGCACACGCGTGGGTCGAAGTTGTGCTTACAGATGCCCTCCACCACATCCTGGGACGTGCCGTGGAACAGGTGACGTTCGTTCAGCATGCGGTCCATCTCGGTCATGTGCCGTGACATGTACTCCTTCTTCCTGTGAAGAGGAGAAACAGACATTTCGATTAAACATTGATCTAAAAAAAGGCAAAGCAAATGAGAGGAGTTAACATCCGACAAAAGCAAAGACAAAACAGACGCAGAAAACTTTGTTAAGAACTGCAATGGTTTTCATCAAATCGTAACAACAATAACTGGATGCAAGTAGACGACCGATTTAAATTAAGAACATGCAAACCATCAACTAAAGGAAACAAAATGTACCATAATAGGACGCATAAATGTGAACGACAGTGGCTAGGGACGCATTATTAAAATTCTAGTTGATACAGATAAGCTGATATTAATGTTAAAGGGCCAGATTTACTAAAGAAAGCAAATTAAGAGCACAATTCCAAAAAAAAGCAGCAATGGGAGTGGAAAGTTCTGAACATGATCTACTGACGACATGATGGATCATTTCTGTACTGACATGCTTTAAATAACGCGCAAACATTAGTGAATCGTGTTGGGTGATGCATTTAAATACTTTGTTTAAATGTGTCCGTGCCTTTTCAGCGCTAATTTTGCACTGCGTGTCTTTAGTAAATCCTGACCGTAGTTTTTTAACTCCTAAGGAGGGTTTGTGCCGGTGTAAATCTGACCCTAAAAAATCTAAAATCAATCATTGTGAATTTGGGCATCAACAACATTATAATGTACACTGCCTGTTCGAATTTCATAATATGTTATGTCCATCAAGAGGTTTTGGAATAGGAGATGTAATTTAATAACACTGTTAAATATCAAAAATCGATGCACCTAAAACATATCCTATTCCTTTCCCTTTACAACTTCATGGGAAGTAAATCTCGATCTTGCATTGACGATGACCTCAGTAAAGTCTCTTCCAGTCAATGAATTTAAGGTCAAGAGATGCTGATCATGTGTGAAAATGATTCTTCACGCTCCCTCACAACCATTCGTTCACAATTTGAGTCTCATGAATCTTGGCTTTTGTCATCCTGGAATATAACATCCTACATGGTTATGAAATGAAAAGCAGCACACTTCCTCAATTAGGGTTCGAAGAACTGTTTCCAAATATGTAATCTCTGCAATAATGATCCATTCATAGACTCTTAAGCATTTAAATCCAAACTTTTTTGGGCAGGGCAGTGAATAATTTTATTAAATTTCCTAATTCTTTCCCCTCATGGCTACTAAATCTTCCCAATTCAAAAAGTTCATTTTGAACCCTGATGTCAACACTTGCAGTCTGAAAGCTCCTAGGTCAAAAAGAAAAAACTTTGTTGTGTCAGAGCACGCCAGCTGTCCTCGCACAAAAACACGAAAACAAGCCAAACTCTGGAGTGCTCAGCCGGTCAGATGGAAACGGAGAAGTGAGAGGGTACGGAGAGGGTGAGTGAACAGATGAGCGCCAGGGACCCGAGTGAACCCAGTCAGCGAGAGGCCTCCATTAGCCTCTATTGTTGTGGGCAGAGGGGACGTGAGGTCAGCCTGGCTGAGACAAACTCTCTGATCAGTGGAGTGCTCACTGTGACACCGCCTGGCCCTAACCGACCTCATGTGACCCTACGGTCACCGTCACGTTCCCTGGGAGCAGCGACTCCGCGTGCGTCGGTGAAGTCATCGCTCGTGTAGTTTCAGCTTCTCCTTTCATCTCCTTTAAGCTTTTTACACCGAGCCATCGGTCTGTTTTGTTCTTTCTTTTACTGATGCAAACAAATCCTCTTTCATGCTGCTTACCCAGTGACATTCTCTCGACGGCCAACACCCTGGAAACACTCCGAACTATTGTACAAAAGATCTTCACCTGCACCGGCACATGAACACACCAACCTTTATAGCTTCAGCTCTCTTTCCCAGGATACTACAATAGGTGCTTGCAAGGAAGAAGCCAAACTTTGAGAGGTTCATTGCATTCAGTCTTTGAATGACATTCAAGAGTTTCGTTTGAGACACGTAGTAGCATGTAAATAAAATATCCACACCTGTAAATTCAGCTCTCAGCGATATATGTGGGATTTCAGATTTACTCATCCTAGAAAAGCCAAGCAAAGCTATACATGGATGTTGGGACAATCCGGTTTACGCGGACAAGAATAAGAGGATAAAAAAAAAAAAAGTTTTACTTTAATTATACTTTCGGAAGTCAAAAATCATGTGAGTGTTCATTCTAGTCGATTCTACATTTCAGTCGTCGGTGTTCCATTCTAGTTTTTAACAGAAAGAAATTTAAAAAAAACATTATTTATAGTGTGAAAATGGAGCACCTTTAAAAGTCGTTAGAAAAATAAAAATAAAAAACAAACGCTGTGAACTTAATACAAAGTAAATATTTTCCAGAGAATAACAATTTGATTTGGCTTCAGTACAGCGACTATATACAAGCTATTTATTCAGGTTTTGGCAACAATAGGGCCAAACATCAACAACATTTAAGCCATTAGTTGGACGTTTATGATATTAATTTAATTAAATATATACTTACAAAGTGGCATGGGTAAATGGTTTCAGAATATTACATGTAACCAAGCAGACTACCATAGTATTTTTTTTCCTGAGGGGCGAGATGTGCTTCGATACAAACATTCTTCCAAATATCTTCCTTTGTGTTCAGCAGAACAAAGAAATGTATGCAGGTTTGGAACGACTTGAGGGGGAGTAAATGATGACAGAATTTTTGGGTGAACGATCCCTTTAAATGGGTCAGTTATTACACATTACAATATGTCATTATACAGTATTTAAGCGCTTTGGCTTGAAAAAGTTTGAAAACAGCCATGCTAGACTACCAAGATTTAATATATCTAATCTGTCCCACCATTATTATATTCACAAACATGTCTACTGTACATTCAAAGACAGCAATCCCTCCAGCAATGCATTAGTAAACACAGAAATAAGCAAGGATTAATCGAATCACCTCATGAGTCAGCAGTAACTCTTTCTTCCTGACTCATCCCTTGACCTATTGTCCGCAGCCGAGGAGGACGAAACCGTACTTCCATGACAATATCTTTTTAAAGTACAGCAAAGCCTCACCGCTAGCACCCTTTCCTCTCTCACTCACTTCCTCTCTGCGTGTTCCACATTTCACACGCTGAGAAGTTCACCTCACGCACCCACCACAAAAAAACATCTGTTTCCGACCAACATAAAAACTCAGAACCGTTAGCTCGGTTGACACCTAGCAGCGCGAACGCAAACATCAAAGCCTCAGGGTTTGGTGCAGAAACTCGTGTTCCCTTTACAGATCTGTCCCGATCACCTCTTCATCCAGTCCGTAATGTCAGTGTTTACTAAACTTTGCTACACAGTCTAAACAACGTTGCAAAGCATAAAGGATTGTTTGAGAATCTCCTACCGCACCTTTTGTACTTCTCCCACAGGAAGGGGTTTTGGACGCGGAGAATCTTCAGGATGCGGAACTTGGTCTCAGACACGGTCTTGTGGAAGAGGGTGTAAACGGTCCGGTAGCTGCGGTCATCCCGGGAGACGGGCACCTGCAGGAAGTCCTGGCTGGTGTTCATGGGTAACCAAGTCTCAGGGTACACTTTGGAGGGAGTGCTTGACGTCGGAGAGAGAGGCTGGTTCGCAGAACTTTCCAGGGAGGAGAGAAATGTCGAGGAAAGGCCACCGAGAGTCCTAATGAAGAGGAAAACATGTTGTCATTAAGAGATTAAATGATGAAATATGTAGGATTTTTTTTACATAATCCGGTAACTAATTCGTTACAAAGCAATACAGTTACATTTTGTAAAAAATGGGAGTACTATCAGGATTACAATGGACATAATAACACGATATTGACAGTAGAGACGCGTGGATATGACTGCGGATAATATCAAGTAATATGTGAAATCAATCAATCTAAATATTCCATATGTGACCTTAAAGGAATCCAAAAGTAATCCGATTACATTACTTTCATGTCGCGCTGCTCGGATTACGTTGCTGAATATCTTTTTATGAAGTCATTTGTAACTGTAATGGATTACATTTTTAAAGTAACCCAAGAAATAAATGTTAAATTACTATCTACTGAAATATTGATGCTGCAGTGTATTATTATCCCACGAGAGATAAACCGGGAGAGAGTTCAATTTAAACTCGGGGTATGTTTATGAGAGTCGTGGTTAAATGGAGGTCAGTCATGTGACTCAATATGATATCTAGCAGGTAATCGTTATCCCTCCAGTCAGTTATGAGTCATCCTTTAACTTTTATCTTGCGTTACCTTCCTCTTTTAGACTTGCTTCCTGGTGCTAGAACTGCAGGAATTCACCAACCATATATTATTGTTGAGAGGCATTGTGCAAAAGCGAACGAAGAGAAACTAGGGCAATCGTTTTGAAGAGATAAGCAAAGCCTTTTGGGAAAGCAACTGTTAAGGGTCTGTTTGTAAAGAGTGTCTGTGTGTGAATGAGAGGGTGATTTATGCTGCTTGCTGAGCATTAACTCAGCCGGTACAGGCAGCGGTTTGGCCAAATTGTCAATCGCACTAATGAGTTCCACCCCTGTGCTCGGGACAATGTGTTCCTGGCGCTGCAGGACCCTTTAGATGGGTGGACCGGCCTTGCAGTCGCCTCTACCTGACAACAGGAACGGATTGATGGGAATAAGATTCCCTCCTCGTCTTGCAACTTGGAAGTGTGAGAGCGATTTAGAGTAATTTAAACATTCGTGGCAAGAAAAGTGTTGTTTATTTCCATGAATCCGTTCAAACTATCGGTACATCGGTTTGAATTGACTCAAACGTGCTCACGGGACATACCGCATTTTTCATGTATTACCATGTATTTTTGTTTTTGAAAGCCTCTTATGTTCACCAAGGCTGCATTTATTTAATGAAAAAATACCGTAAAAGCAGCAATATTGTGAAATATTATTATAATTTCAAATTTCTATTTGAATATATTTTAAAATAATTTATTTCTGTGAATTTTCAGCATCATTACTCCAGTCTTCAGTGTCACATGATCCTTCAGAAATCATTCTGATTATTATCAATGCTGAAAACAGACGTGGCGCTTAATATTTTAGTGTAAATAATTTTTTTCCAGAATACTGTGATCAATAGAAAGTTCAAATGAACGTTCTGTCAAATCTTTTCTAACTTTGTAAATGTCTCTTTAGAATGTATTAATTCAACAAAACTGACCACAAACTTTTGAAAGGTAGCATATTGGTGGACACAAACTTAAATATATATATATAGTGCTATTCATCGTGATTGTTAGTTGGTGACAAAGCAATGTGAAAAATATGTCTTTGTTTTTGGTAACAATGGGTTCAGTCCGTAAAATTAGTTTCAGAGCAAATACATATCTTGATATCTAATATCTAAAATAATATCTTACCCCTGATTCTGATCCATTAACGCTGGGGCGCTACGGCTGCACACATTGACTCTATTGAGAAAGAAAACTAAAAACTGCTGTTCGCCTTCATTTAGCTTTAGGGGACGTACATGGCAAAAAATTATCCATACATCTCTGACCCTTCACAGGCCTGAGTGACTTAGTAGATGTACGAGATGAAATGAAAATCCTGAGCTAGCCAGAAATTGGACATGGTCACGTTAAAACGCTCTTAAACGGAGCCTGACGGGTCAGGAACCCACTGAACCTTCCTCCTATACCTTTTTACATCTAACACGCTTGATATCTTCTTCGTCGCTGTGAATTAGGAAACATCAGTCGATGACAGGTGATAGATATAACAGCTTTCTCTGCGTGTGAGAACTAGACTCGCCTAGGCCGCAGTCCATGTTCTATTATGGTGAGTAGGAATATTATGTTTCAGGAAAGGGTTCTGGAGGCACACAAAGCACTTTAAGCAATTAAAATGAGATACACTTTAAATCTTTAACTGATGGGTATGTGGTCCGATATGTTCTTAGTGAGCAGTTAAAACACTTGCGAGTTATCTTGGGGTTTCGGAGCGCATCCAGAGGACTCTTTTATTAGACGTTATGAAGAACAAACTCATTTTCAACCAAAATTGGTGACGAATTGGTGGATTCAATGTGTGTCTTTGCAGGTATTAAAGGTAAATGCGATGATACTCACTGGAGGTAAGGCGTGAGCATGATGGAGGACCTGAACAGCGGACGTTTTTTGATCTGCCGGCGGAAACCGAAAACGGCATTTTGCTGGAAGCCCTCGCGAATGTTCAGGATGTACTGATTCTGCAGTGTGATGAAACGGACCTCCTTCAGACCTCGGCCGCTAGCCTCCTCAATCAATCGAACCACCGGCTGTGAGATGGAGAAAGAGGGAGGAAATGAGTTCGACAGAGAAAGAGAGAACAACAGCACACTCAAACGCGCTCTGACTCCCACTCAATTCATCCGGAGCACTGGTCAGAATGTATCCATCATAGGAGATTTTCAGAGGAAATAAAAAGCTTTGTTTCCAAAGGAACGCTTATGCAATGTTCTGATTTCAGGCGCTTTGAGTAGAACAGGACGTCTTCTCTGGTGAGTGCGAGCCAGTTCGACTTGAGACACAACACAGTCACACGAACACTCACTGAGCCAACCGCACACAAACACACACGCAGAACTGAAAACCTGCCGTTTATGAGCAATCGAAGCGCTATTTAAAAAGACTTCACATGTAAATCTCACAAAATCTATTGGGGGCAGCTTCAGGTTTTATTTCAATCCAAAATCAAGAAATATACAGTGGCTTTCACAAGTTTAGGATCAATAAGATTACTTTTTTTTTTTTTTTTTTAAGAAATCTCACCAAGCTTGCCTTTATTTGGGAACAAACAAATTGTAAAATATTATTAGAATTTAAAATAACAGTTTTCTATTTTAATATATTTTCATTTGTAATTTATTCCTGTGATGCAAAGCTGAATTTGTAGAAGCCTTTACTTCAGTGTCACAAGAAATCATGATTTGGTGCTCAAGAAAAAAGCAGTTGCACTGCTTAATATTTTTTATGTAAACCTTGATACATTTTTTCAGGATTCTTTGATAAATGGAAAGTTCAAAAGAATCTTTATTTGAAATAAAAATCTTTTTTTATTTATTTATTTTTTTAATGTCTCCCATTTAATAAATTTAAAGAGATAGTTCACCCAAAAAATGAAAATTCTGTCATTATTTACCTCCCATAAAGTCATTCCAAACCTGTATGAATTTCTTTTTGCTGAACACAAAAGAAGATATTTTGAAGAATATGTGCAACCAAACAGTTGACTAAAAAAAATACACAATGGGAGTCAATGGGGTCCATTAACTGTTAACTGAAGACAGAAACTCATACAGCTTTGGAACAACTTGACGCCGAGTTAATGAATCATGAACTATCCCTTTAATGCCTCCTTGCTGAATAAAAGTATTAATTTCTTTAAAAAAAAAAAATCCTACAGAGCCCAAACTTGAATGATAGAGTACATACTCACTTAATTGTTTGCGTAAACGCATGCGAGGAAGAGAAAGAATGGATCGTATTGGTGTCTCACCTCTGAATATTCCCTCCAGCCAAAGTTATCTCTACAGTAGTACTTCCACACGGACATGCAGTCGGGGGTGGGGCTTGTGTTTGTGGGCGTGGCCGTGGAGCTGGAGGGCGTGGACAGACGCCTGACGAGGTCAAACTCCAGGTCGCAAACTCGCATGGCATTGAAGTCCAACGTAAACACTCGACCGCTGTGCGTGAAACAAAAGTAAACAGATATAAACACATGCAATCCCAAACACATTAAAGTCACTTACACAAAATAAAAACAGTTCCCGACAGCTAATAATCTATTCTTGAGCCATGAAATCAATAAACTCCTAAGCCCTTTGAAGAAACACGACGTCTTACACCTAATTTAATTTCCACAGAATAACTTGGGCTTCTTGGAAAACTCTCCCTTGGTCTTTGTGGTTTTCAAAAACTGAAAAATGAGGGGTGAGATAGAGGAGGGTGGAAAATGACCCCCTGACTGCCCCCTGCGTTCATACCCTGGCTTTTTAGGTCACTCTCCAGAGGGGGCGGCTCGCTAATAATGCCCTCATCGATCACACTTACCCTTCAACACAAAGAGGATTTGGGGTCAAAGGTGAAATGTCTGGGCAAAAGTGGTTCCAATAATGGCCAACCCACACGCAGACACAATTCGCCCAGTGGAAGAATAAGAGGCCTGTATGGGCCCTCAATCATCTAAAACATTTGCAAATACACATACCCAAATTACTTCTACTCAAAGCTGTTCACACACGTCACACACCACCCATTACGAATGAGTTCCCGAGAGGTCAAATATGAAACCGCGATGATGTGAACTTAAAAATAATGACCCTCTCTCAAACACACCTGTAAAGGTCAAAGACCCAGACAACTGCCGAGTGCACTAGACCGAAAATACTCAAAATCAAGAGAGTTTTGAGTCCTAATCTCAGAAGCACAACAGAAGGCCGTGGCGCTCTGGCAGGATGGGTGGACTGAGGCCTGAAAGAAACACTCACAAGTGAACGTGGCGGACAGACGGGAGGTAGACTAAACACTGGAAGTCCAGAGCACAGAGAGAAGATCTCAACAACCTCACAAATACATACACACAAAACACAATTAAACAGCAAGAGGGTATTAACAAGTCTCCGAGACGTGGCGATCGTAGACTAAACACGAGAACATTGAGCCAAAACAATCTGTGTGGCAATACATTGAAAACGCAAAAGCATGTGATGATCTAATCATTAATGATTTAATGGTAACCAGAAAGAGGTCAGTAAAAATTTGGAGACATTTTGGATTGTGTCTTACCAAAAACTCAATTTTATTGTGTCAAATGTCAAATAAAGATCATGATTCTGAACAAGACAACTAAACAAAATAACATTGACAAAATGTTAATCGCTGGGGTCTATTTAAAATGTTTAATTGATTTGATTTTTAAATATTTTTAAAAGATCAGGTTGAATGAATGATTCAATGACTCACTCATGAAGACTTCACTTGTTTCATCACAGAACGAATCAGCCTTTTTGAATGACTGTCGAGTGAATGATTCAATGACTCACTCATGAAGACTTCACTTGTTTCATCACAGAACGAATCAGCCTTTTTGAATGACTGTCGAGTGAATGATTCAATGACTCACTCATGAAGACTTCACTTGTTTCATTACTGAACGAATCAGCCTTTTTGAATGACTGTCGAGTGAATGATTCAATGACTCACTCATGAAGACTTCACTTGTTTCATCACAGAACGAATCAGCCTTTTTGAATGACTCTCGTGTGAATGATTCAATGATTCACTAATGAAGACTTCACTTGTTTCATTACTGAACAAATCAGCCTTTTTGAATGACTCTCGAGTGAATGATTCAATGACTCACTCATGAAGACTTCACTTGTTTCGTTACTGAACGAATCAGCCTTTTTGAATGACTGTCGAGTGAATGATTCAATGACTCACTCATGAAGACTTCACTTGTGTCATTACTGAACGAATCAGCCTTTTTGAATGACTGTCGAGTGAATGATTCAATGACTCACTCATGAAGACTTCACTTGTTTCATCACAGAACGAATCAGCCTTTATGAATGACTCTCGTGTGAATGATTCAATGATTCACTAATGAAGACTTCACTTGTTTCATTACTGAACAAATCAGCCTTTTTGAATGACTCTCGAGTGAATGATTCAATGACTCACTCATGAAGACTTCACTTGTTTCATTACTGAACGAATCAGCCTTTTTGAACGAATCTCTTGACTGAATGATTCAATGGCAAATGCATTTTCAGCCACTTGTCGCCACCTACTGGTGTAATCAATTCAATCCTTATTTGAAGCACCAAGTTACTTTGAAAAGGTGATTTGCTCCATTTTGATCGCTTCCATAGACATCAGTGTTTCTATTCCAACTTTCTGAATACTTGCAACACAGAAACAGCAATACCGTGTGGTTGAAAAGACTGTATGTGAAGCCGTTTCATATCTATACATGACACGGCTCTCTCTGGCTCAACGGCGGCGCAAACACAGATCTGAATGTTCTGCTGTGATTTTTCTCAAAGGTTTAATAGACAGGCGAATCGGGTGGGTGTTTGATTCAAGATTGCAATCCTTTAACAACAAAAGATGTCCGAACAAAACATAATAACGTAATGACCAAAAAGGACCTTAAAAAATAGACTTTAAACAAGACAATGTTTATTTTTTCTTTAGTTTTTTGTCAAATGACCAGAATATTTCAAAGAGAAATCCATCGTTTTAAAAAGTGGGGTGAAAAATACCCGAAAGAGCAGCCAAAAATGTCATCACAAGCAGGAGATGGCAAAGAACAAAAAGAATCATGCTTACAAAATGTCTCACTATCTTTGAAATCATGCCAACAGATGCCAAATCTGATATAAAAAATGCATGACAAATAAAACCAGGCACAGACTTTACATGCACGCATGTGCGAGAAAGAAAGAGAAAGAGAGAGAGAGAGAGAGAGAGAGAAAGAGAGAGAGAGGAAGATGCTTATCATTGCTGTGTTAACTGACCTACTGAACTGACTCAGCGGACGAAACCGCACATATGTGTAAACCAGCCAGTCACACAGAAAATGTTGTCTTCATGATGTCTGAGAGGGTTTCCCAACAATCCTTGCCTAAATTAACCCAAATGTGTAAACGAGTTGATGGTTACTTCATCCAGAAATTAAAATTCTGTCATCACTTACTCAAGTTGTTCCCTATAACGAATGAAATCAGTCGAAACTGTCACGGTCCGTGTTGCACGGCTTCAGAAGACGTCACTCGTTTCGAGGAACTAGGTTATTGTGCTTTTGTCATTTTGGCCCTCATTCGCTTCATTATATAAAAAAATAAAAATTGCACAGTAAGTCATACAGGAAGAACTAAATGTCTCTCACTTTTAGCTTGCATATTATTAGTATATTGGTTGCTTATTAGCACTTATAGAGCACTTATTAATGCCTTATTATCCCATAATCCCACCTAATACCTAAACCTAAACGCTTCGAAAACACAACCTCGCTCAAGTAAATAAGGAGTTAATTGAGGCAAACGCTGTAGTTAATAGGTGAATACGTGTTTGCCAAATTTTCATTTTAGGAAACTATTGCGATGCCCGAAAATCATCCCGAAAACTTCAGCACTTACAAGAACATTCCTCACTCTCTTTTTCATAGCGAAAAACACACATTGTGTCCTCTCAACTGGAACACCATGGGCTTCAATCATACACACCCAGAATCACTCTAAAGCAGCGTGTTCGGGACAGCCTGTCTTTCACAGACAGTTCCGGGCACACAAACACACATTCCCCCTAGCAAGTGGTCTATGGCTTAGCCAACAATAACCAACAGAGAGACCGGTTTCCCATGCTGTAGACCAGAACACAACAGTTCCATCAGAGCCGAGGCACCAGATAAAACCAGTCTAATGGCCATTTGGAGGCATTTGGTTAATGTCCTTCAGAACACACTGAATCAATACTCACACACCCAATCGCAGGACGACAAAACGTAGATTGTTCGTGCGTAATCTCACGTCTGGAAAACATTCATTATCTTGTGGGGGGGGGGGGGGCGCGAGGAGGAGAGAAGAAAACCCGACGCCTCTGAAGCAAACAACATTGTTCAGCATTCTGGTAATTGAAACGCACAAAACCTGAACATCTAGACAAAGAATGTGAAACTATAAGCCTGAAAATGTTATTACTCAGAGGTACACCTCTCTGGAGGTCAGTTACGTCTCCTAAAATATCTATGACACAAATGAGACCATTTATGATATCTAGGACAGGCATAACGCTATAAAGTGGCTTACATACTAAAAAATGCTGGGTTAAAAACAACCCAGGTTGGGTTGAAAATGGACAAACCCAGAGATTGGGTTGTTTTTACCATGTTTTGAATGTTTGCTTAATGTGTTGGGCAGTTTTATGGTTTAAAAATGGCTTAAAATGAACCCAAAATCGGTTAGATAATTACTAGAGGCAACACTAATAATCGTAACATTAATAAATGTTCATTTTGGTTTCTTTTTAAGTGAGCAATACAGTCATTTTAAAACAATAGTTGAGTTAAATAAAACATTTAAACCCAACTGATGGGTTAAAACAACCCAATAGCAGGGCGTGTCCATTTTTAACCCAGCAGTGTACCTAAAAATCCTGCTTAAACCAGTCTAGGATGCTGGTTTAATCTGGTCTCCCAGCCTGGTCAAGTTGTTGTTTATAGCCCATCCAGCTAAAAAGTACCCGAAATCCCTCTAAAAAACAAGACCAGCCTGAGCCAGCAAACCAGTTTAAACTAGTTTTTTAATATATTTAAGATTTATTTCAATTAGATAAAACTATTCGTAAAAGATTTAGGGTTACACTATTTTTCGACGGTCCACTTCAGACATTCTACTAACTATGAGTAACTTTGCAACCACATTAACTCTCATTAGAGTAGTTATGTTCGGGTTTTGTGTTAGTGTCAGTAGAATAAGTTGATGCACTTGTAAAAAGTTACTCATAGTAAGTCGAATGTCTAAAACGGACCATCAAAATAAAGTGTTATCATTTGGTCCTGATGAGCTAATAATGAAATCTCATTTGTGATTTTTCCCACCAACAACTAAGAAATGCGAAATATCTGAATGAATTATCTGAATCCTTCCTTTCGTCGCAAAAGAGCTAAGAATATAAAAAGAAATACTGTATATAGTGAAAGAACAACAAGAATATTATCAGATGCCCTGGAATTTATCAACAAAATGTCTGCTCTGACAACACCCGAGTCCCAGAAATAATAACGCCGTCTCTTGCACAACAAATGTTCGGTAATCCTCGGATGCAAAACCCAAAATGGGGCTGAGCCGGAGTTTCTTAACAGAAACGCAGCCAGTCATGAGTTTCACAACCCAAACATCCTTCTGCAGGAATCACTGTTGCTCTCTGTTTCGCTCCGGGGTGTTGCTGACTCATGCTAAGTCATCTGCGCTCAATACAGAAGCAGAGACGCGCTCGACAGTGTCAACATCTCTGAGGACGCGGCGCTTTCGCTCCACCTCGCATCTAAAGCGGGAGCAGACAAAAGCCTTTAGCGAGAATGATGCTACACATGAGAGAAAACTGGTTCGGGTAAACGAAGAGGTTCAGTATCACGACTCTTTCTCTCTGCGACGCTCATTCTTTGTACTGCTAGTACAATGAGGAGAGAACAGGGCATTCTGGGATTAAGGAGGAATGGGTGGTAAAGAAATAAGAGAGTCCGGAGGATTACACGGCGTCTCAGAGCTCTCTCGCGACAATGTCACTTAGGACGTCATTTCCCAGACCCGATTACCTAGGAAGCCGGCGGACGGCTCCCATTTCACAACACGGTGCACTTTAACACGAACACATGTGCATTTGTATAGCGCTCAGCTTGTGTTACCTTTTTCTTTTGGATGTGCATCAAGGTATACGATACCTCGCAGGCCGCGTTTCACCGCAGCTCACACACACACACACACACACACTTTTCTTTTCGCGCAAGCGCTCGCTTCTTTTTCCAGGCACGGCACGCCGAACCCAAGTCGGCCACCTGTGCACCGGGTAACCAAGGTGACCATTATTCGTGACAGGTCGAGTAATAGCGCGGCGATGACAATAGAAGCGCCTCCCTCGCAGGCGAAGCGGTCACCCTGTACAGAGGACCCCAAGACCGCTTCAATCCTCTCTCTCTCTCTCTCCAGCACGCTAAAAATATCCGGCCATTAAATTAAGTGCGAAGACTGATTGTCTCTGCGCTCGTCGGCACAGCCTACTTATGATTATGAAGCCGTAGGGTTTTCTAGTTCACATCCGTGCACAAGCAATTCTGAAAGTGTGCAAGAAAAATTGTTCAAAAAGAAGCTGCATTTATTTACTTAAAAATACAGAAAAAACAGGAATATTGTGAAATATTATTACAATTTAAAATAGCTGTGTTCAACGTGAATATATTGTAAAGTGCAATTTATTCCTTTGATGCAAAGCTGAATTTTCAGCATCAGCACTCCGGTCTTCAGAGTCACATGATCCTTCAGACATCATGTGAAACATTTACGATTATTATCAATGTTTGTTTTTCCAGGATTGTTTGATGATTAGGACAGCATTTAGTATAAATGTCTTAAAAACGGCATTTCTTCAATTGCTAACTGTTGAACGGTAGTGTATAATCATACAAACGCTTTCGGTTTCAGATAAATGCTGTTCGTTTGAACTGAATTTTTTACATAACTGTTTTCAACATTGACAATAATAATAATAATAAATGTAATGTTGCATCAGAGGAATAAATTACATTTTAAAATATATTCAAATCTCACATTCACAATGTGACATTTTTTTGTATTTTTAATCAAGTAAATGAGCAGAAGAAACTTCTGAAAGGCAGTGTAGTGAATGGACAGACAATATCAGGATGGAGAGACTAATTAAAGGCTCTGAGGGCGAGAAGGAGAGGGGAGCGGTTGATAAGCCAGTTTCACCTCTCTTTATCTCTTTCTCCACCTGTGAGGTGGAGTCGTGGGCGAATAACCCGTTCTGCTCTTCCTGTAAGCTCTGCGTCACTTTGATGTCCCCCTGACCCAATCACGAGGCAGCGTTCATCCTCACGGTGACCATGACCTGTAACCGCCTGATGATTCACCGGTGTCAGGCGCTGAGATCAGCCAGTGCACACACACGCCCTCATCTGACTCGACGAGAGCGAGGAAAACACTCTATCCAGCAATATTAACCTAAAAAGTAAATTATAACATGAAAGGCATTTTTAAAAAGTCAATGTAAAGGTAAAAGATTACTAAAAGGTCAAAGTATTGACTTAAGCCAGGAAAATACTCTGTACAATTATGCTAATGTTTTCCCAATGCACGAGTTTAGAGAGAAAACGGACCGTAAAACGCAACGCCACATTAAAATAGATAATAAAAAGAGAACTGCACTTATGTTTCAGGTCTGAGTTTCACAATTTAAAAGCCATGTAAACAACCACATTTAAATGAAGATCGAAATCCCCTAAATTATTCATCTGTCTGCATACAGAAGTCAAAAATATGAGTCAGAATACCTCTAAAAGAGAGTGATTTCATTACGTTAGTTAAATTTAGTACACAATTTAGAGCAAATTTAATTTTGAGTAACCGTCAGACTTTTCCAAAAGAATGTTTAACAGTAGCTAACGTCTGCAAAAATAAACTGTGTGTACAGAACAAGATTAAAAGGATTAAAAGGTTGAATTTGAACGATAACTTATAAACCTTTAAGGACAGCTCTACTGTGAGCTACGAGGTTATTAATCCATGCTATTTGCTTCAGATTTATTATTATCTCAGCTTATTTTTAAAATAATCGTGATTTTTCCTGGTGAAAAACTACATTACCCATGATGCTACAGAAATTACATTAATCAGAGTCGAAACGTTATCGATCTCTCTATGCTCTCAAAACACTGAAATGTTTGTGCATATAATCAACATTTGTAAATGAGCAGTGTTATATTTCTATATTATATAATCTGATTATTATTCACAATGCTTCATGGGATTGTAGTTCTCACTATAAAGCCGTTAAGTACGCAGTCATTGTCTGAGTTTCAAAAACGTTTTTGCTTCAAATCAAAGTTTGTAGTGTTGTGATTCACCTTGTAGCTGACTGACTTGGTTCGTAGCGTAACAACATTTTAACAAAGACTACGGGAAAAACATACGTCCGGAACCAGCATCACTGAAAAAGGGGGCGGGGACTGTTGCACTCAATTTACCCTTCCGGCAGTTTGATTGACAGGCGACCTAACCAATCATAACCCCGAATCCGCCATTTTGTCCGGCAAAACAGTCAGGGGAGTTAGTAGATTAACATTTTAAAAATTACATTAATAATTGTCTTTCCGCGCTTGAAACAACATTCCTTCTGATGTTCATTCATGTTTATTTGATGCTATAAATGAACTAGTATGAAGAGATGATCGGTTCACGAGGAGCTACAGCGATCTGTCACCACACATTAAACACACACTAGACACTATTTATTGATCAAACTTCTTTAAAATATTACAATATTTTAAATTTGAAACCGTTTCATATCAAAAGTAACCCGTCTGTCGACGCGTTGTCAGTGTCCTCTTTTTCACTGCGTGAGAGCATGATGTGTGGCGCGAGAGTAACAGTAACTAAAGGGGGCGGGTCTTTGCGAAGGGTCAATTGAAAAAGACTTGGTTCCACGTGGTTGTTGATTGGATGGAGGCTCTCTGAATACGAGGTTTAAACCGACTGAATGATTGGATAAGTCCCGCTTACATCACCAGAGAGAAGTCTGTCATTTCACCAGAAGATTGAGTTATGATATTTTGATTAAATTTCATGTCAAAATTTGATCAAAAAGATCCCTAACTATAATAGATGGGGTGAATTTTAACGCAGACAAGCGCATTTAGGTGCTGCGTGTACGTGACCGGATCGATCCGATTCTCGTCTTCCGTTCAGCCATTGTCGTTATCCAGCACTTCTGCAAAACAAGGGAACTCGAGCCCAGCTGGCACACTAAAACACTATACAGTTCTGCTTTTCCGAAAGCTAAATCACAATTCTGCTGATTTCACCAGCTCTAAACGCACACACCCCCAAGGTCCCGAAGAGAAACCGTGCTAAAAGGGTCAACGCTAGGGGAGGGAAGAGCGAAGCAGAGAAAGGGAACGCATGAAGTGTGAAGGATTAGCAGCCCTTAAAAACCTCGTGCGCCACTGAGCATGCCCGAACCCGAGGTCTGCGTCGGGACTGGCATGTTCCACATACAACCACTTCTGAGACACGCTCCAATGATTAACCTTTAACCCCTTCTGCCAAACGCAAGCACCTCTGGGTCCAGCTGTGGTTTGCAGCGTCAGACGGTCGGTCGACTGGGGAAAAACGAAAACCAGATCCAAGAGGAAAGAGCGATTTCGTATTACTCTACTACCCCTCATCCAACCTTCTCAATCCCATAAACGTAAAACAACTCATTTTTACGTGCTCAGCTTGAGCAGCCCGCATGCCAGCATTATTCACACCCAGCACGAGCGTCACAGTCTGAGAAGAACTAAACAAACACACAGACTCACGTATGCACCTGATCACACTCTACCAACCCCGAGATAAGGCAGTCACCTCTGCGGGTGGTAAACTCAGCAATGAGACACACTCAGCAAACAGATACTCACAAAACACACACACAACGACACGCAGGGCAGCTGCAGGAGTCAGATCAGTAACGTGCAAACTCCTTTTACGGTTATACGCCATTTAGTTATATATTTACACACCGAAACAGACAAAAGATCAGACTGTGGTGCTATTAAAGGGACGGGTCATCCAAACATGGAAATTCTGTCGTCATATAGTCACCCTCATGTTGTTCCAAACCTGTATGATTTTCTTTATTCTGTTTCGGAGTCCATCGACTTTCATTGTATGGATCTTTTTTTTTTCCACGTTCCACAGAAGAAAGGTTTGAAACCACATGAGTGCGAGCGAATGATGAAAGAGCGAACCTTAGTGGTTCTCGCACGTCAAGAAAACATGTTTGAGCTATATTGATCAATGTTTACATGCGAGTAAAAGCCTAAAAGAAAAATGTTTGTGGTTTAAAGCGGTCGTGTCTCTTCTGGAGACATGGATTAAACCGCTTGAGGGATTTCTCTCACCATCTATTAATGAACTTTTTGAAATGGAGGGACAGAAATCAGTCTTGTGTTTCGAAGATATGACATGATTTTAATTTCTGGGTGAATATCCCTTTAAATGAATAACAAGTGTTTTATGATTAAGCATTTCAATCCCACAATGCAGCCAAGAAAAGCTATTCAACAGATGGCTGATTCCCATCACAAACCCGTCCAACACTTGAAGTTGAGCGGCACAATCCGACCAAATTACACCGCTCCTAAAATGATCAGTGAAGCTGTCCGTGTTATCTCGTTTTATAGCGTTTTGGAAGGATGTACCCGTCACTGCACTAAAATAATCAGGTGCGAATAGACATTTCTTGCACAAGCGGATTGAGTCATGATGTGCAAGCACGGGTCCAATAAACGAGCGCTATCATTTAGTAATAACGTGATATCTGCACAACAACTCTGCTGTAATAAAGTCTCTGACAGACAGCTGATTATAAAGCGCAAAGGGCTTTCCATTCTTCCTCTTCAAGATGTTTAAGGGAATAAATCGACCTCAATCAACACTCAACTTCCCATTTTTTGTTTCTATTCACGGAGGACACGCTACAGAAGAGCTGAGGGCAAATAAATACTCTCGTTTCCCTCTTGCGCTCATGTGTACGAGCAGAAAAAGTCTCCAGAAACTCTCAGGACGTTCTGGAGGCCAGGGACTGACGGGACGTGCTGCCGGTCCACCATGCGGGACGACGACGGAACTGTTTGTTCAGACAATACAGCCACTATTTGGCTCTTTTTCTTTGTCTTTGTCCCTCTCAGCAAGAGAGGAACACATAAGCATATTTCAGCTGCAAAGTTTGGCAGCTTTTGTTTATGTTAGAAAGCACATTTGAAAGAGAGAATGGAGCTCTTTATGATCTCACACACACACGCTCAAAACAACACTCTCATAATTGAATGGAAGAGGAAAAATATATCCTGTGCAAACACTGTTACAACAGTAAAATGATGGTAATATAAAAAAAACATACCATCCCTTAGAAGATGGATTGTATTACGATGATGTTATCAAATATATCATGGTAATAATTACAAGAATATGACGGTAATGTCAGATTACACTGGAATGGTAATGAAATTCATATATCACGGTATTTACGAGGTACACTGTAAAAAACGCTTGGTTAAAAACAACCCAAGTTGGGTTAAATATGAACAAACCCAGAGATTGGGTTGTTTTAACCCAGCAGTTGGGTAGTTTTACTGGTAACACTTTCCAATAAGGTTCATTAGTTAATGTATTAACTAACATGAACTAATCATGAGCAAATTATTACTGTATTTACTAATCTTTGTTAATGTTAGTTAATGAAAATATAGTTGTTCATTATAGCTCACAGTGCATTAACAAGATTTAATAATGTATTAGTAAATGTTGAAATTAACATTAATAAAGATTAATAAATGCTGTAAGTGCAGTTCATTATTAGTTCATGTTAACTCATGTTACATTATTTTAAAGTGTTACCTTTTTATTTAACCCAACTATTGTTTAAAAATGACTATATGGCTGGCTTGATCCCAAAATAGGTTGGAAATTAAAATTCAGGCACATAATTACTAGGAAGCAACAATAATAATCAAAAGGTGAACTTTTATTAATAAGCAATTTAATAAATGTTTATCGTTTAATTATTATTCACTAAACATATTAATAAAAGTGAATTGCCAACATATTTTGGGTTCATTTTAAGCAAGCATTTTTAAACAATAGTTGAGTTAACCCAACCGCTGGGTTAAAACAACCCAAAGTTGGGTTAAATATGAACAAACCCAGAGATTGGGTTGTTTTAACCCAGCAGTTGGGTAGTTTTACTGGTCACACTTTACAATCAGGTTCATTAGTTAAACATTAGTTAATGTATTAACTAACATGAACTAATCATGAGCAAATTATTACTGTATTTACTAATCTTCGTTAATGTCAGTTAATGAAAATACAGTTCATGTTAGTTCACAGTGCATTAACAAGATTTAATAATGTATTAGTAAATGTTGAAATGAACATTAAAAAAAATAATAAATGCTGTGTAAGTGCAGTTCATTATTAGTTCATGTTAACTAATGAACCTTATTGTAAAGTGTTACCTTTTTATTTAACCCAACTATTGTTTAAAAATGACTATATGGCTGGCTTGATCCCAAAATAGTTTGGAAATTAAAATTCAGGCACATAATTACTAGGACGCAACAATAATAATCAAAATAAGCAATTTAATAAATGTTTATCGTTTCACTAAACATGTTAATAAAAGTGAATTTCCAACATATTTTGGGTTCATTTTAAGCAAGCATTTTTAAACAATAGTTGAGTTAACCCAACCGCTGGGTTAAAACAACCCAATGAAACGAGCACTGAACTCATTTCTTTTGGCCGCCTTATTGGGCTTTGAATGATTAAATACATATGTTTATGTGTCAAAATGGCCATTTTCCCTTGTAAATACAGTGGTTTATGTCTTAAGTGAACGTAAACAGGTGAGAAAGAAAGCGCACGTGTAACAGTATATTAGATCCGGGCATTCGATCTTAAAGTGACGGCAGCCTGATATATATAATATAAATTCCGCTCTCGGCGGAATCACTTACGTAACTTAAACAAGAATAAATGTATATTTAATTTATACAGTGAAGACTATTTTGTACATTTTGATTACTTTATACCAGTGCTTCCCAAACTGTGGGCCGTAGCTAGTCCAAATCAATATATTAAAATAATTAAAATATTCCAATTGTTCTAAAATTAGATGTTTTTGAAAGTATGTAAGGTTAGTGTTATGGATTTAAACACATTTGTAAAGAATGTTTACATCATAGTTCTCACAATTCACATGAACTTGTTAATAAATGTATTTGTAGGTAAATGTCGGTATATATTTTTTAACGGCGGGGTCGTGGAGCTTTTGCAATGTTTTTGGGGGGGCCTTACCCCTCTTAAGTTTGGGAAGCTCTGCTTTATACGGTTTATGTAGTAGTAGTTTTTCAGGTAGTAATTAGTTTCTTTGTTACTATTTTATCACTGACTGTTTACTTGTTTACTTTCAGTTAGTTGGGCAAGTATTGGTTTTTTGTGATAATGTAATTGGTTTCCTAATATCATAATAAATTTATTTAAAGCAAAAATAACTATATTGTGAAATATAATGAATCATATCGTGATATAAGATTTTGGTTAACGTGCTTCATTACCCCGGCACATTCTTAAAAGTGTAAGAGAGAAAGAATCCAGGAAGAACAAATTTTATGAGTCAAACTGACGTTGAGGAGAGAAAAGTCAAGAGACCTCACCCATGTGAATAATTTCATGGCCCGTCTAAGGCGTTATCTCCTTTCTCACACACGCAAACACACATGCAAACACCTTGGTTTCAGGTCACCGTGCCCTTGGTGCACACTGAGATTGTGTGACAAACACACTCATCTCAACCTCAGCTGCTCCCATGGAGACCAAACCTTTGAGATCAAGGGTCACAGCTTTCACACATTGCAGCACAATGACACAAAAATGAAAAACTATTTATGAGGCAACGGCTCATCCGTTGGTTAGCATAAAGAAAATAGAGAAGAAAGACTCTGTGGATTACTGAGAACAAATGTAAACAGGAACAAAAAAAAAAAAAAAAATTGGTCATATAAAAAAATTATTAGCATTGCATTTAAAAACAAAATGTCAAATCAAGATCTAAGAAGCAATTTTTGTACCTGTTTGTCTTTTGTTTGGCAACCAGAAACTGTAAAAAATACTGTATCATCATTCGGTAACACTTTCCAATCAGGTTCATTAGTTAAACATTAGTTAATGTATTAACTAATCATGAGCAGTACATTTATTACTGTACTAAATAATCTTTGTTAACTTTAGTTCATGCAAATACAGTTCATGTTAGCTCACAGTGCATTAACAAGATTTAATAATGCATTAGTAAATGTTGAAATTAACATGAACAAAGATTAATAAATGCTGTAGAAGTGCAGTTCATGTTAACTAATGAACCTTATTGTAAAGTGTTACCCATAATTCTAATCTGCTATTTTTCTTTCATATAAATTCCAGTAAGTTTCATATCGTGCCTCGGCATTCCAAAATACAGTCGCCCCAAAGCATTTACACACAAACAAAACGTCACAGCAACTGATTTTAGTACCAGTTTAACAACCAGAAAGTGTCCTAATTCTAAACTGTATGATTTTATTTCATAAAAAAACCATTGCCTTTTTCTAAAATACTTCAAATAAATGCATTCAATTGTGATTCAAAAAATACAGTAGCCCTGAAGTATTCAGGAAGCCATCTTTGTCTTTTGTCCCGACACGTCCTTGCTGTTTTCGTTCACATAAATGCCACTTATTTTGATATATTTTTATCTAAAGCAATTACATTCAGTGCCCAATGGCGTCTGTCGCATAAACCCTCTGTAACATAACACAATGACTTCTTCTAGAGAGAGAGAAAAAAATCCCCCACACAAACAAAAAAATGGGGGTCAGCAGAAAAGGGTGTGGTTTACAGGCTCCGCGGGGCTCGCTTTACCCCTCAACCACCAAAGTCAGCGGGAGGTTAATGGTCGGCTTTAGCCATTAACACGAAGCAGGTCACCGGGAGCCACGGTTCTGAAAGCACCGAGCCAACAGTTAAACTCTGCAGACAAAGACCCCCTAAATAGTCGGCTGTCCCGCAGGAGAATTTCCATGACAAATCGCCAATGCTATCTTCAAGAAGGAAGCGGCCAGGAGCTGCGTCACAGTGAGCATTAAAATCACTGTCTCTTTTGCTTTGTCATGACCAAGTGCACTTCCTTTTGCGAACCGCTTTTGCATACAGATCAGGCCTGGGACCTAAACAAGACTCGCGCAAAACAAAAGGGCCCTTTTGTTTGGGGGGGGAAATAAAAACTCTTGCTGGGTCAAAGCCACTATGATTTCTGCTCAGGGACAAAAATTGTGGCGACGGCGGTCAGGAGGTCCGAGGCGGTTTTGAGTGCATGATTAATAAAATGAAATAAAGGCATGCGTGCGTGCATGAAAAAAAAGCGAGTGTGGGTGGGTGAGCGTGTGCATAATTGCACGCGTCTCTAAAGCTCGTTTATTTGCGTGTTTGAGAGCAAGTCTGCGTGTGAGCCCTTCTCTGTCTGAGTGACGAGTGCGTGTGACCGCCCGAGCAAGAAACCGCAGCTTGCGCGTGTGTGTGTGTGTGTGTGAACTACAGAGGCGGGTCGAGCAAGTTCACGGCTTACAGCTGTCAGTGCGCTTCCACATGTCAGGCCAGCCAACTTCACTTTTATAGGAAAGATGCAAAGTCTTCGTCACGTACACCTCACCCACGACACACAAACTTCCTGTCACGCACTGCACTCCTTCAATACACCTCGCTGAAAAACAACAGCCAGTTTCTGGTCTCTCTGATTGGTTTCAGAACGGTTTTGCCCAGTTAAACCAGTCAACCATACTGGTTTAGGTGGGACCAAT
Organism: Zacco platypus; assembly: GCA_038088235.1. NCBI lineage: Eukaryota > Metazoa > Chordata > Actinopteri > Cypriniformes > Xenocyprididae > Zacco > Zacco platypus. The sequence goes on from CM076075.1 coordinate 30,190,282, forward strand.
TTACTCACTAAACCACACATTTAGCTTTGCTCTACTTACTTGTCTTTATCGGTTAAATCATTAATGATTGAAGTTGCTCAAGAGCTTTCAATGAAACCAGAAGCACTTACAGAAACTTAAGTCTGACATGTTCGTTGTCAGGGTTGCAATAAAGCCTCTCCAGTTGTTCTTGAGAGTCGTCCGATATGCTCTGCCAGATCTGCGTGTCTGCTCTGCGGATTTGCCAGTGGTAAGGTAAAACGGTGTGATGATGGGCGCAGTCGCTGCCATAGATGCAAACGCCCTGGAGGAAATCCACACAGATCGATACAGAATCCCCTTGATGCGTGTGATACTGGAGCTGGGTCAGGAGTTCAAACACTAGATCCAAAGAGGCCTCCTCGCTTTTATCCTGAAAGATCTCGCCCTCTTTGATGGCGAGGCAATTTGCACCCTGCAAAGTCTCAGCGGCGTAGATGTCATTTAACTTCGACCCCGAAGCGTCAGAGGAGGGCACCGCCTCGACGCGCTCCTGGGGCGGGAAGCGACGCTCATTAGCGTCTATCGACACCCGCTGAATATCCGTCACCTTCTGTTCCACCGCGAGCTCGCTCGCGGCCACCTCGGCGTCCGCGCTCTCCTCCTCCTCATCCTCCACCTTCAGGCACACCTGACTAATCCTCGACTGCTTCTCCACGGCGGCGGTGCATATATTCCGCTGGGGCCGAGACGGGTTACGCGGAACAAACACTCCGTCCCCCGACACCAGAGCAGCCGAGTTTAATAACGTGCTCAAAATAGGCTCCTCTAAAGCGCGTAAGCATTTTGCGTCCAGTTTTCTCTGTGCGTGTTTCTTTTTGAAGTAGGGCTTCACCAGCGGGATCTTGTCGGGGAGTCCCATCTGCTGCTCGGCGAACTCTCCGGTTTCCATGGGCAGAGCTAAAGCGGGCTCGGCGGTGTCGACTGCCTCCTGCATGGTGCAAAAAGTCTCCACGACACCTATTCAAAAAACAGAGCAACGTTAGCAAATCTTGCCTGTAAGTATAATCATTAAAAAATGATTGAGCAACCGCTACGATAATATTAAACGAGTCTTGTCAGTGTAGCTAAACTGATGCTATAGCTAATAAAATAGCGTTCACTTGCTATAGCAACTGTACTCCGCTGGAGCGCTTCATATTTAGATGAGTATCTGACATCGTATTAACAAAACGTTAGCGCTGCCATTATTTAGGCTAGCACAAATTTTTCACCACTAGAGGTCGCCTATTCAAAACAAAGACGTAGTTTGACACCGAGATCGAGCGTGGATTCATGGGAGATGTAGTCTTCACTTCACAGCCGGTGGAAAACCAGTCTAATGGGACTCAAAGATTATTAACGTTACAGCGCTCTCCGTCATATTAGATACATTTGAGCGTGTTGAAAATTATGTTGTACCGCGAAGAAAGATTGATAACAATAAGTTTTCTGTCTATAAATTTACCCAAACAGTCGTTCCCCTGTCTAATAAAACATGATGTATTAAAGCGTTTCCATGGTTTCAACTAAATAAAACCGGAAATGCAGCCAGTATGACGAAGCATATGTAAAAATGACTTATTTTGCTAGATTGGAAACGTCTAGGATAGTGTAAGTATATGTTCTAGCAGTTTTTGGATATTCTAATCCATAAATCATACATATTCCGCCTTTAACGTGTCTTCAAACCAATTGCGCGTACAAGAAACGGCAAAAGATATTAATAACTAACAGACTATTTAATTTTTTAAAACCCGACCCCTCAGAAAGTCATTGAATAACTCACACACTGTAACGTCCAATTTTGTTGTAACGCATGTATATCGTGACTTGTGTTTAAAATGACACATTAAAACAGCCGGTATGGCGAAGCATATGTAAAAATTACTTATTTTGCTAGATTTAAACATTTTTGGAAACATCTAGGATAGTGTAAGTATAAGTTCTAACAGTTTTTGGATATTCCAATCCATAAATCATACATATTCCGCCTTTAACGTGTCTTCAAACCAATTGCGCGTACAAGAAACGCCAAAAGATATTAATAACTAACAGACTATTTATTTTTTAAAACCCGACCCCTCAGAAAGTCATTGAATAACTCACACACTGTAACGTCCAATTTGTCACGTGACTTGTGTTTAAAATGACACATTAAAACAGCCGGCATGGCGAAGCATATGTACAAATGATTATATCGCTAGATTTAAACATTTTTGGAAACATCAAGGATAGTGTAAGTATAAGTTCTAACAGTTTTTGGATATTCTAATCCATAAATCATACATATTCCGCCTTTAACGTGTCTTCAAACCAATTGCGCGTACAAGAAACGCCAAAAGACACTAATAACTAACAGACTATTTAATTTTTAAAACCCGACCCCTCAGAAAGTCATTGAATAATTCACACACTGTAACGTCCAATTTGTCACGTGACTTGTGTTTAAAATGACACATTAAAACAGCCAGTATGGCGAAGCATATGTAAAAATGACTTATTTCACCAGATTTAAACATTTTTGGAAACATCTACGATAGTATAAGTATAAGTTCTAACGGTTTTTGGATATTCCAATCCATAAATCATACATATTCCGCCTTTAACGTGTCTTCAAACCAATTGCGCGTACAAGAAACGCCAAAAGACACTAATAACTAACAGACTATTTATTTTTTAAAACCCGACCCCTCAGAAAGTCATTGAATAACTCACACACTGTAACGTCCAATTTGTCACGTGACTTGTGTTTAAAATGACACATTAAGACAGCCGGTATGGCGAAGCATATGTAAAAATGACTTATTTCGCCAGATTTAAACATTTTTGGAAACATCTAAGATAGTATAAGTATAAGTTCTAACAGTTTTTGGATATTCCAATCCATAAATCATACATATTCCGCCTTTAACGTGTCTTCAAACCAATTGCGCGTACAAGAAACGCCAAAAGACACTAATAACTAACAGACTATTTAATTTTTAAAACCCGACCCCTCAGAAAGTCATTGAATAACTCACACACTGTAACGTCCAATTTGTCACGTGACTTGTGTTTAAAATGACACATTAAAACAGCCGGCATGGCGAAGCATATGTAAAAATGACTTATTTTGCTAGATTTAAACATTTTTGGAAACATCTACGATAGTATAAGTATAAGTTCTAACAGTTTTTGGATATTCCAATCCATAAATCATCCATATTCCGCCTTTAACGTGTCTTCAAACCAATTGCGCGTACAAGAAACGCCAAAAGACACTTAATAACTAACACACTATTTATTTTTTTTTTAAAAACCCGACCCCTTCAGAAAGTCACTGAATAACTCGCACGCTGCAATTTGGTCCGTGTATGTCACGTGACCTGTTTAAAATGACACAGTAAAACGCGACTATCAGTTCATTCCTCAATCTAGGTGACTGATAAATACTCTTCACTTGGGCGTAAGCTGAAACCTTTCCTTTCTCGAGAAGAGAGAGGAGGTGGCATTAGAGAACAGAAAGTTTCTTTCAAGACCCCCCCCCCCTCTCTCTTCCCCCCGCACACAGTAAAACGATGTTTATTATGATGATAAGAACCCTTTTCACCCGCTTTAACGTGTTTCAGTCAAAACCTATAATGACATTAAAAGTGAACGAAAAGATGAAAATTATCTTACCAACGCAGCTTATATCTTTACGTTTAATTATACATTTTTTTATTTTTTTTTTACACTCCATCAACACCAACCCAAAGCAATTATTGAGCGCATATCCGAGGTTACAGACAACATTCGTCTTGTTTCATCCGCTTAATTACGCGTCTCCTTGCGATAAAATCAGCCAAACGATCTCTCGGGAGTATTTTGATGGCTTGATCGAGATACACGGAGTTGGGAGCGTACGTGCCAGTTGCCAATAGCTGCTCGTTCGAGTTCGCACGTACTGCCCGTGTTAAAGCGATCACTGCGGCGCGCGACCCCATTCTTCCACAAACGCACGGGCGCGCGCTACATCACGGCCGGATCAACCGCCACACAGCGATCGGGTTGAATTAAACGATTTATCAGAGCAGAATCCAGTGGATTAGACTCGGTTAAACGCTATATATATATCCCAGATCCTTTCCAAATGTACCTGTAAAACTTCCTTAGATCGCTACTGTCGAAGCCAGTAGCCCGTCCCGGTGTGTTCCGCTCTCATATAGGACAGACAAAGCGGTAATCCACAGAGAGCGAAGCGTCCTCGTCCGTGTCCCGTAGCGTATGAGCGGCTCGCAGCTGTTGCAGAACACAAGACCCGCGCATCCAATCAGCGCACGCTGGAGCGCGAAGGGGGCGGAGCTTATGGCTTGCTGGAACTGCGGGGGGAAAAATCAGGAAGTTGTCCTTCGCGTGCATGTGTTTTGACTCACCCCACTAGTTTGCTTATGCCAGAATTGGTCAGGTGTTGTGATTAAAAGTGGCTTGAACGAGTTCGTGTGTTTTTTCCAGAAAAAGCACTGAACCACAAATATCAAACTGAATGTACATACTCTCCATTGACATTATTTGTGTGGTTATAAATAAATGGTGCACCTTAGATGTAATGAGGTGAAAGGTCATTCACTGCGTTATGACACAAAATCACACCCTCACTCAAACAAATGAAGCATCCCACACGATTTAGGACGGTCGATATACACATGGGAGGATGTCATCATTCCCAAAATTACATTATACTGTCTTTTAAAAGGAGAAACGGAGCGTGGCTACGCCTCTGTGACCAAGTTCACATTGCACCTCGCCCAAAACATGTTGTGTATCTTGTGTGTAGACATGTCGGTACGAGCCCTCCCTCACAGCGGAATCCTGTGCGTTCCCATGGCTCTGCCCATGAGAGCAGCTCACGCTCAATGATCATCATTTGCTCTTTTGGGTGATAAAATCTGCTATAAAAAAGCCGACAACTCCAAAAACGAGCACAGATGATGAGAACGATACGTGTTAAAAGTTTCATAATAACATAATTACACCACAGACGACGGAACGTCTTCCATCACAGTACGTTCCAATCCTGGAACGGTCGATTTAGCAAATGATACGTAATTACAAATTTCAATTTTGCAACTAAAATTTACTTTATGTGCCTTCCACTGCGATGGGTTGGGGTTGGGGAGGAACGAAATACAAGTAACTTAGTTACGTATTTAAAATACAACATTTGAGTCACTGTATTTTATTACAGTTACATTTTAAATGGGTGGTAATCAGATTACAGTTACATCTGAAAAGTTTTTAGATTACCAAAGTGATTACTTTGAATTTTAATGTCATTTAAACAGCGATTGGTGATTCTCTGACTCTGACAGTCTGAAAAAGAGGAGTTAAGTTTCATGTTTTCAACTGTTTTCATGTTTTGTGATAGTTGTTTGTGAGTCATTTTATAATTCACTCGTCACTGCAACTTTTTCTCACAATTTGTTTTTTTTCCCTCACAATTGTGAGTTTGAATTTCACAATTCTGACTTCTTTTTCTCAGAATTGCGAGATTTAAACTCACAATTGCAAGTTATAAAGTCAGAATTGGGAGATATAAACTTGCAATACTGACTTTTTTCTTGCAATTGTGAATTTAGTATGTGAGTTTATATCTCATAATTCTGACTTTTCTCAATATTGTGAGTTTATATCTCATAATTTTGACTTTTCTCAATATTGTGAGTTTATATCTCATAATTCTGACTTTTCTCAATATTGTGAGTTTATATCTCATAATTTTGACTTTTCTCAATATTGTGAGTTTATATCTCATAATTTTGACTTTTCTCAATATTGTGAGTTTATATCTCATAATTCTGACTTTTCTCAATATTGCGAGTTTATATCTCATAATTCTGACTTTTCTCAATATTGTGAGTTTATATCTCATAATTATGACTTTTCTCAATATTGTGAGTTTATATCTCATAATTCTGACTTTTCTCAATATTGTGAGTTTATATCTCATAATTATGACTTTTCTCAATATTGTGAGTTTATATCTCATAATTCTGACTTTTCTCAATATTGTCAGTTTATATCTCATAATTCTGACTTTTCTCAATATTGTGAGTTTATATCTCATAATTATGACTTTTCTCATTATTTTCAGTTTATATCTCATAATTTTGACTTTTCTCAATATTGCGAGTTTATATCATAATTCTGATTTTATAACTCGCAATTGCAACTTTATATCACACAATTCTGAGAGAAAAAGTCAGAATTGTGAGATAAAAATTTGCAATGACCTTTTTTGTGTTTGTTCCACACTTATTAGTATTCCAAAGAATTCTAAAGTATTTAGATTAAGTTACTAAACTTGAGTAATGTAATGAAATACGTTACAAATTACTTTTTAAAGCATGTAATCTGTAGTGAAATACATTTTAAAAGTAACCTACCCAGCCCTGTTTTTAAATGCAAAACACATTCTGTGTGAACAGCCCCAGGGGATCAAGCTAACCGTCAGCATTTTTAGAAACGCACCGTGCGAAATACGAGGGTTTATAATAACTACTAATTAATAACTACATGTTCTTAATTTAGGGTTATTAGGTATTTGGTTTAAAATTAGTTACTTGTAATTATGCATAAATTACTACAGTAAGTGCACACGACGTGTAACTATAAAAATAAAGTGTTACCGACAGTCAAACATGTCCATCTAGTGTATGTTTACACATAAAAAATACTGGAAAAGCAGCATGAATGCGTACAGCCTCTATACACTCTAAAAAATAACCCAAGTTGGGTTAAATATATACAAACCCTGCAATTGGGTTGTTTTGACCCAAGCTACTGGGTAGTTTTTTATTTAACCCAACCATTGTTTAAAATTACTGTATTGCTCACTTAAAATTAAGCCAAAATAAGTTGGAAATTAACATGTATTAATAAGTTTAATGAATAATAATGACATAATAAACATTTAATAAATTGCTTATTAATAAATGTTCACCTTTTGATTATTATTATTGCCTCTAGTAGTTCTGAGTTTTAATTTCGGATTCATTTTAAACCAACCATATAGTCATTTTTAATCATTAATTGGGTTAAATAAAACTACACAGCCCCGTTGGGTCAAATATTTAACCAAACTGCTGGGTCAAAACAACCTGATCACTTGGTTTGTCCCAGTGGTTGGGTTAAATGTTTGCCCAACATGCTTATTTAACTCAACTACTGTTTAAAATGACTATATGACTGGATTAAAATGAACTCAAAATAGGTTGGAAATTTAAAAAAATCAGACATAATTACTAAGAGGCAACAATAATAACAAAAAGGCGAACATTTATTAATAAGCAATTAATAAAAATGATTAATAAATGCTCATTTGTTAAACTTTGTGTTCATTTTAAACATGCAATGCAATAGTTAATAGTTCAATAAAACCAAACATTTAACCCTAGGTTAAAATAGCCCAATTGCTGGGTTTCTCCGTTTTCAACCCAATTTGGCTTGTTTTTAACCCAGCATGTTTTGAGTGTACACCGTTTCCCTAAAATCTCTTCTTAAACTTCATAAACAAACTATCTATGTCTGCTTGAAGGGCGTCTGAGATCTTGACCTCGTGACCTTGTCCTTGTTGAAGGCATGCGAGTCTCTAAACAAATGAATGAGGTTTCTCTACAGAGAGATTTTCTCCAGTGAGTTGCTGGGATTTCAGTGGGGGGTTTATGAAAAGAGGTGGAGATTGAGAGGCAGGTGGCGCTGGCAGAGCTGACCAAAACAAAAAAAGCTTCCGTAGTGATTTAGCCTGGAGAGGACAGGAAGGAGGGAACAATACCCCGTTCTTGAGTTTCTGCTCTCCCTCCCTCCCTCTCTCTGCCCTCTTCTCTCATCTGCACATGACCAGGTCACCCAGTGTGCACTCACAATGTGCTGATCAAAGCCCTGGGTTTGAGCTGGCAGGCTCTTGTTGGGGCCACCAGGGATGCAGGAAAATTGAGGGTAAAGGTCGCCTGAAACATCTTCAGAGCCAAAGTCATGTATCTGTTTCTCCCTTGAATGAGCTTCACCTCCCTTCAGGGCTTTTACCTCTGAAGGTTTCTGTTACGCCCTGATCTAAGAACGGTTTCTGCTACTAACGTTCTTATCTATATTTTAGCAAGCGAAAGAGCAAAAGTCTCAGATCAGTGCAAAAGGGCACATTTTTTCCAGCACCAATGAAGGGAGATGGACATGAGCCAACATGTAGCTTTAAGTAGCAGAGGAAAGAACAGGAATTTTAATGACCCTACAAAAACCCGCCCAGCAGGTTGTCATCTCACAAATGCCACGGATGTCTCTAAAGAGACAGCGGAGAGAAGTGTAAAAGAAGCTGAAAACTGGCTTTGGGTGGTTTTAAATCAATTAGGAGTATGAAACTGGACGGCGCATTCTCTTAATACTTCTAATTCTTTAAATAATCATTGCTGTTATACGTTTTAATATCGGCAACGGCGTTTCGTAGCAGCTGACGTTGACGCCGCTGGAATGAACCATAAAGAAACAAGCATCGGAAAAGAATGTTAAAAGGGCATTTTCTCGTCACATGATCTGAGCTAACGCCTAATGACACATTAACCCATGTAATTGATGACAAACCTTCTGTTATCTCGAAAATAATTTCCGTTGAAACCTACACTCTAAAAAATGCTGGGTTGAAAATGGACAAACCCAGCAGTTGGGTTAAATGTTTGCCCAAAGTGTTGGGCAGTTTTATTGTGTAAAAGTGACTATGTGGCTGGCTTAAAATGGTTGGAAATTAAAAATCAAACACATAATTATAGAGGCAACAAAGGGTGAACATTTATTAACAAGCAATTGACCCTTCGCAAACAGTTTGATTGACAGGCGATCTGACCAATCATAACCCTGAATTCGCCATTTTGTCCGACAAAGCAGTCAGGGGAGTTAGTAGATTAATGTTGGTGAACTTGATAAATTGTGTGTCCTCACGTCTTTCCGCGCTTGAAACAACATTCCTTCTGATGTTCATTCATGTTTATTTGATGCTATAAATGAACTAGTATGAAGAGATGATCGGTTCACGAGGAGCTACAGCGATCTGTCACCACACATTAAACACACACTAGACGCTATTTATTGATTAAACTTCTTTAAAAAATTGCAATATTTTAAATATGAAACGGTTTCAGTGTCCTCTTGATTTATTTTTCACTTCATGAGAACATGATGTGTGGCGTGAGAGCGCATGGCTTGTCGGACATAGCAACAGTAACTAAAGGGGGCGGGTCTTTGTGAAGGGTTTAACCCTTTCACACCGTTATTTAGAACGTGTCACTTTATTGTTTCCATGGTGACGCGTCATTGCTTGTCATGTGACACACCGCAGATATGTGCAAGTGGATGTGTTTTGCGTTAGCTGAGCTATACGCGCAACGGGCGCCGCCATATTAGTTTGCACCGCAGTACAGAGAATCGGATCTGTTGGATTTACAACACGTGAATTCATCCACTTCCCCCGGAACACATGAAAGTAAGTGAGCCGGTGAGAGAAAAATAGAGTAAACTTTAAAGTTACTGACACAATGTGTGTCTGATAATAATAAAACGCTAATTATTATGGAAAGGATTGTCATTGCCGCTTCCATAGATCAGTGTGTACTTTACAAACTCTAAATGTATTGTTTTGTTAGTATTTATGTGCATTAAAACCTAAAATAAACATTATGTGGTTTAAAACGCTGCATATTTGTGATATTTTGACGTCTGAACGTTCTTGGCAGTTGATCACGTGATGCACGTTCTAATCGGACACGTGAAACGGTTAATAAACGTATATTGGTTAATTACTGTAACACGGTTCGTAAATATGGGAAGAAGGAAGCGGGAACCGGGGAACATTCAACATACTTTAATAAAAACAACCAAACAATAAAACGAAAGTAAAATGGCGGCAGTTCCTCACGGCAACTGCCGCCCACACAAACAAAATAAAACACAACATAAAGTCCAGGTCTGGTCCTCTCTCGTCCTTCACGGTCGTCGCTCCTCTTTTATGTTTCCGGAGCTCCTCCGTGAGAGACACGAGACCGGTGTAGCGCGCAGCTGACGCTCATTATCCCTCACGTCACCTCACGGCTCTCGCCCGCCCTGCTCGTCACCGTTACAATTCAAAACTTATTAATAAAAGTTCATTTATAAAACATACTTATTCCAACCAACTTTGGGTTGATTTTAAGCAAGCAATATGGTCATTTTTAAACAATAGTTGAATAGAAACTATTCAGCGGTGGAGTCAAACATTTAACCCAACCGCTGGGTTAAAACAATCCAATCACTGTGGTTGTCCACTTTCAAACCAACTTGTTTTTAACGCAGCATTTATATTTAGAGTGAAAAATGTATGTGTAGGTCTAGACACATGACGTATTAGATCATTTAATGACCAGTCTAGTGTTTGTTTAGGGAAATGCCACAACACCTTGACTTTCATTTCTCCATATGTGCCTCCATAAACTGTCCATAGGAAAGTTTACGAGACGTCCTATGACTACAAGCATTGATATGAACATGAGTCTGCTACTTTCCTTTCTCTGTAATGCAGTGAGGCTGTAGGGGTCTTAAGTTTCCTTTCTGTCCCCCCGGTGAATAAGTGTGCCCTATGTTCTACTTTCCGTTCTTGACTAGTCCTCCTGTGACAGGGGTTGCAGTACGTGGATCGCTTTTCCCCTCATCCTCAAGGAATGTTTCTCTTACACCACTCTGTGTTCAGCTGATTGTGAAGTGTACACAAACTATGAGTAACTCAGTCAACAAACACATACACAGGGTTTGCTTGTCAGCCCGATGGTGTGGTTTCAAGGCCTACTTCATGCTAAGAAAATCACTGAAATGATCTTCTCGTCCAGAGAGTGTCCTGTCGTCCCTGGAGATCAGGTTGCATTTACCTGTCTGAAGTTCCTTGAAATGGAATTGACAGATCCAGTGCTATTCAGGGACTAAAATGTCTGCCGTTTTAGATATCTGAGGCGTCTCTGTCTGACTCTGAATATCCCCCTGGACCCCTGCGGGACGCTCCAAGACGCTGAGCTCTTCAAGCTCTCTCTGACAAAAGCATTGAAACGGGCTACTGAAAGAAACTATATTCCTGTATTTCCTGGAAAGGAAACATATTGATGAATCGCAGGGAAATTCAATTAAAAATCAGACATAATTATAGAGGTGACAGTAATAATCAAAAGGTGAACATTTATTACACTTTAAAAAATGTTGGGTTAAAATTGACAAACCCAGCGGTTGGGTTAAATGACAAAAAAAATATATTGAAAATTAACATTTTTAAATTGCTTATTAATAAATGTTCACCTTTTGATTGTTATTGTTTAGTAATTATGTGTTTGATTTTTAATTTCCAACCTATTTTGGGCTCATTTTAAGCCAGACATATAGTCATTTTTAAAACTACCCAGCAGGTTGGGCAAACATTTAACCCAACTACTGGGTCAAAACAACCCAATTGATGCGTTTGTACATTTTTAACCCAACTTGGGTTATTTTTAACCAAGCATTAAGAGAGTGTAATAAGAAATTTAATAATTGTTTATTATTTAATAATTATTTATGAAACGCATTAATAAATGTTTAATTTATTAAACATATTAAAAATGTTTAAATCTTGTGTTCATTTTAAGTCGGACATATAGTAATTTTTAATCAATAGCGGAGTTAAATAAAACTACGCAGCAGGTTGGGGCAAACATTTAACCCAACTGCTGGGTCAAAACAACCCAATTGATGTGTTTGTACATTTTTAACCCAACTTGGGTTATTTTTAACCAAGCATTAAGAGAGTGTAATAAGTAATTTAATAATTGTTTATTATTTAATAATTATTTATTTAATGTTTAATTTATTAAACATATTAAAAATGTTTAAATCTTGTGTTCATTTTAAGTCAGACATATAGTAATTTTTAAACAATAGCAGAGTTAAATAAAACTACTCAGCAGGTTGGGTCAAACATTTAACCCAACTGCTGGGTCAAAACAACCCAATTGATGTGTTTGTACATTTTTAACCCAACTTGGGTTATTTTTAACCAAGCATTAAGAGAGTGTAATAAGTAATTTAATAATTGTTTATTATTTAATAATTATTTATTTAATGTTTAATTTATTAAACATATTAAAAATGTTTAAATCTTGTGTTCATTTTAAGTCAGACATATAGTAATTTTTAAACAATAGCAGAGTTAAATAAAACTACTCAGCAGGTTGGGTCAAACATTTAACCCAACCGCTGGGTCGAAACAACCCATTCGCCATGTTTTTACATTTTTAACCCAACTTGGGTTATTTCTAACCAACAATTTTTATAGAGTGTAATAAGCAATTTAATAATTGTTTATTATTTAATAATTATTTATTTAATGTTTAATTTATTAAACATATTAAAAATGTTTAAATCTTGTGTTCATTTTAAGTCAGACATACAGTAATTTTTAAACAATAGCGGAGTTAAATAAAACTACTCAGCAGATTGGGTCAAACATTTAACCCAACTGCTGGGTCAAAACAACCCATTCGCCATGTTTGTACATTTTTAACCCAACTTGGGTTATTTCTAACCCAGAGTGAACGAATAAATAAACACACAAGGCAAAGAGATAGCAAAAGATGGTAGAAGGATGACTTAGCAAAGCAAAGAAATATTCCAGTATTTCCTGGAAAGGAAACGGATTCATGAAATGCAGGGTATAAAGGAAACTGAATGAACCCCAGATGGACAGCATGCTTGTGATTTGAGCAAAAATGGGTTGTTGCCATAGCAAAGTTTTCTGGTTGCTTCCTCTTCGTTATGGTGCACACTGACCGCAAGTTTCATTTGACTCGGGAAAATGATGCCCCCCCCCCCAACCCCAACCCCTCGAGGACCGGGAATTATTCTGACCCGTTTACAAAGGGCTGACACACTTTGAGCCGTGTTATGATTTAACAGGATAAATGTAATGATCACAGGATGAGACCAACATAATCAGTGCCTGATGCGTCCTGTGACCTCTTATGAAACGCTTCGCCCGCATCACATGGCTTTATATACAGAACTAATTAGAGCAAACCGTCAGGTCAGGAGAGGAGTAATGTAATAACAACACAGCATCTGACAACATACACCTCATTACATCACACAAAGCATGATCAAGATTTGCAAGTGAGGTCAACATGTTCCAGCTAGGAAACCAAATGGAGAAAACAATCCTGCCATCTATTGGTGACTTGGGGTCATGTGAGAGGAGGGGAAACGATCAATAATGTGAGCTTTAACTAGAAAACATATATTAGCTGGTTGTAAAGTTGCTGCACAGACTCTTCAGCAACCTGTTGGTGGATAAAAGGGAATATCTGAGCGTCATTCCAAGAAAGCGATAACACGATAAAGATGCTCCGGCTACTGGCACGTAAAGAAAGTGTTGGACATGCAGCTGCCTGACAGACACCGAGCCATCTGGTGTGCAGATGTGAGCCGGGGCGTGTCATTTCAACCCTTCTTGCTCTAAAGGTTCTCAGTATAGAGCCAAACTCAAGAAAAAATGTATTTAATATTAATAATTATAATAAAAAAAAGATTGTTTCTGGAACATTAAAAATGTGTTCATAAAAGATCAAGGAAAGGAAGAGGTCAGCCATTCTCTGGTTCTGTGGACTGATGTGCGTCTAACCACGTCCATTTTTCATAACATGAATTTTGGGATATTTTATGTGGAATATGTTCCCCGAGTGGTACGTCATCTCCCTCTTTCCACATCCCATCTAGGTTTCCTCTCTTCCATACATGGAAACGCACCAAAACTTCCACTTCTCGCTTCCTATTCACTTATCTCACTGAATAAGAACAACTAATGGAAACTCAAAACTGTCTCATTTTAACACCACCCTAGATGGCACAAAAGAGGCCACTAGTGACCCGTTTGAAATATGGGAGAGATTCTCCGGTCAGAGGAGACCAAGACAGAAGCTTTTGGACAAACTATGAGATATACGTGGTGATAGAAGCCACGATAAAATTTAAAGTCCCCCTGTTGTCAATAATTTTATCCCTTAAAGGATTAGTTCACTTTCAAATGAAAATCACCCCAAGCCATCCTATAGGTGTATGTGACCTTGTTTCCGATGAAGACAATCGGAGAAATATTAATAAATATCCGAGCTTTATCATGGCGGGAATGCGCTGCCAAACGAGTGTGAGCTGAAGAAAGTGTCTCCATCCACATCCATCCATCATAAACATACTCCACACGGCTCCGGAGGGATAATAAAGGCCTTCTGAAGCTTGTGCAAAAAATATCCATAAGTTATGAAGTCAAATATGAAGATCGCACCAGTCCGCCTTCCGTATTCTTCAAAAAACTTAGGCTGTACATCCTACGCCTTCCCTATTCAATTAACTGCCAGTTCCGTTTTTTCCGTTATTTGAATATGGATGGCGGAAGCTGGATATTTTACTTCATAACTGGTTAAATATGGATATGTATTTTTTGTAAACAATCACTTCAGAAGGCCTTTATTATCCCTCCAGAGCCGTGTGGAACATGTTAATGATGGATGGATGTGGATGGAGACACTTTCTTAGAAGAGCTAACTTTACACCCTTGCTTCATTTACTCATGAATATGCAAATTAGCCCCGCCCCCTCTCACTCACACCAGCTCAGAGACCCTTTCGGACAACTTTTACTCAAGTTACTGTAGTAAACGCAGCTCTTTATACGTAATGGTAATTGATTAGACTTGTTTAGACACAATGTTACACAAACCACACGCTCCCGTTCGCCATCTCGGGCTGCCTTCTAAAAATCAGCATCCTTATAAACGTTTTGAACAACGTCAGTGCATATAGTTCATCATAATATAGCTTACATCATATGTAATTCACCTGCTGTTTTGCTAAAAGTACCTGATTTTTTTGTATATCAACAGAAAAATATAAGGGGATTACCTGGAGACTCCTCGACTGCTTCACAGATGCTAAAGCCCCGCCCACAGTTTGACTTGATTGGACACGAGGTTGTTTGTGACGTAAGAAACACTGTCGATTCCAAACCGCCTTTTTTGAGACTGTCTTTGGTTCACTGCAGTTTTAAGGAGAAAATACTCAGCAATGGTGTTGACATGCATTTGCACATGGTTTTGTCTGAAAGCATATTAAACACTGCATAGACATCTCCGGGGTCTTTAACATGTGTGATGTAGAGATAATAGTGTAAAATCATCTGTTTTGACCCACATTTATGTAGGTTTATGACTGCAATCCATTATAGAAATGATTTTAAAAATGGTGAAATTTGTCCTCACGATAAATCACTCCTTATTTGAGGCATTTATGAAACGGTAGATGAAAATTTCACTTACACACCAAAAACAATGACACCCACATACAAAAAGTAGGATTACTGTCTAAAAATAGCTTTTTAATAAAATATCTTATTATTTTTACGGCATAATACAAATGATAGAGAGCAAAATTTGTAGTTGCTTATTAGATATGGACAATTTATGATTATGAGATCCTATACTTTAAAAAATTATGAATTAAAAACAATCCAAGTTGGGTTAAATATGGACAAACCCATCATTTGAGTTGTTTTGACCCAGCAGTTGGGTTATATGTTTGCCCAACCTGCTGGGTAGTTTAATTTAACCCAACTATTGATTTAAATTGCCATATGGCTGGCTTAAAATCAACCAAAAATAGGTTGGAAATGAAAAAAAAGCATAATTACTAGAGGCAACAATAATAATCAAAAGGTGAACATTTATTAATAAGCAATTTATTATTAAAGTTATTATTTCTAACCTTAGGTTCATTTTAATCAAGCAATTCAGTAATTTTTAAACAATAGTTGCGTTAAAAAAAGCAAGTTAGGCAAACATTTAACCCAACTATGAGTTAAATAAAACCGCCCAGCAGTTTTGGATAAAACATTTAACCCGAACGCTGGGTTTGTCCACATTTAACCCCGCATGTTCCTCTTATAACCGGTCAGATTTAATTGTGTGATAATCACAGGGTGGTTTCCACGTTCACTTCAAATAAATAGACATCAGCCACTCCAGAGTTCAGAGGATCTGCGACTGCAAGTTCATAATGAAGTTTGGGAGGAGGTCCATACACGTATGACACACATTGATACCGTTCAAAGCACTTCAAATGCAGCAGATAATGAACAGAACTCTCATTCATCTCATTCATTGTGCACATGCCAAGCTGCTTTCACGTAGTGTACTTAACAGTCTGCAGCAATCGAGAGGGAGTGGTGCTTCATTACAATCTTTGGTGTCGATTCACTGAGAGCAAATGTGACATACAAGCTCTTATCGCCGTTGGCATGGTCACACCAGCAAAGCAAATCTTTCACATGTGGAATGGGGATTTTCCCTGAACGCTGGGTAAAATTGTAAGAAAAATACCACATCTGGACATACAAAGGTTTTCTATGCAACGACAAAATTATAATTTAAACACAGTGCTATAGTGGGCAAAATTTACATGGCTACATATTATGTAATAAATGTATTCATTTTAATTATCCTAGTTAGTTGCAACAATACTTTGTGTCTTTTTCTTTAAATGATCAAGTTAGGCATTCTGTTCAGATTTATTTTCTTGTTCCTCTTGAAAAAAAAAAAAAAAAAAAAAAAAAAAAAATTATATATATATATATATATATATATATATATATTGGTAAAAGAGCGTTTAGGTTTAAAGCCCCAACGGACTGGAATAATTTACCCGCAGATATTAGATCAATCGCATCATTTTCATTGTTTAAACAATCTTTGGCATCTTATTTTAAGGTGGACTGCACATGTTATCATTAAAATTGTCAGTTATTTCTGTTGTCAATGTTGATTATGCTTATAAATTTATTTATTATTTACAATTGTATTCTTTGATTAGTAGATTTTGTGCATTTATTTATTTATTTATATATGTGTGTATATATATATATATATATTTATATATTTCCCTTTGGTGATTTCGTGGTGTAATATTTTTTATTATTTGTGTTTTGTTGTTTTTGTTTGTTTGTTTGTTGTTTTGTTTTTTGTTGATGTATTGTTAATTGTAATCTTGTTATTGTATGTTAGGACGCCCTTGAAAACGAGATGGTACATCTCAAGGGGTTTATCCTACTAATAAATTTCAAATTTCAAAAAATATATTATATTATAACAGAGTGGTGCAGGGATGGCGTATTTTTGTAGGCCAAAAGCCAGAGACGAGTTGCATTTTAGCACTTCCGTTTCCATTGTCCTGAAGCCAAAGGGTTTTTGGTTAGATGCTTGAAATGAGGACTGTGGTGAAGCTCAAGATATTTTTATTTCACGACACAAACTACATCACTAAAAGCCCCTTGTGAATTTGTTAAAGCGTTTACTTGACTTTTAACAGGCAAACAAGTGGCTAAAAAAGTGGCTATTTGTAGAACAGTTTTGATTTTTCTGTTCTCAACACTTTATTAAAAAGAAGAATAAACATGATCTAATGGGCAATGCGCCACTACTAAAGAGAATGTTCTACAGGCATTTCAGCTTTGTTGTCTCCACCAATAAAGTCAAAAGCCGCTTTTCCACCATTTGGCCGAACGGTTCGAAGAACGGTAAGGAACAGTTCCAGTTATGTTTCCACGTGAGCTTGGTTTGGCACGATTACAAACCATTCTCAGCCTGGAATTCTCAAGACAGTATCTGGAACTCCGTGACTTAAGTAAGGAAAAAACTTTTTCCACAACACTTTTAGGGAAAAATGGTTTGAAATGAAGATTGAGAGAGTTGACGGAAGCTCAGAGATGGTGACGTGAGGTCATGTGACCGAGGTGAGGCTCGTTTATAGCTTATGTTTAGCTTTGGCCTTCCGTTGATGGTATTTACGCTTCGAAATTCGTAAAAGAAATTGTGTTCGTTTGTGAAGATTATCCGGATTATAACAAAATATGTAAGAATCATAAGCTTTTGTTAGTCACAGACTTATTTTCAGTAATAATCCAAAAGCCAATGAAAAATCCCTTTTCACATTTCCAGGGTTCTCAAACGTGGGAATGGGAAAACGTCTATAGCGGTGAAAGGGAGATGACAGCAAATATAATTTTTGTATTTCAAGTTGCTACAATAGCTAAAGAAAAGACAAAAAATATGTTATAGAGTTTCTTTCCAAAAGTGGGAAAATATAGAGAGAAGAGAGAAAGACGTCAAATATCTTTACCCTTAATTGCAGCAGCGTTAAAGCGTTAGTTCACCCAAAAATTAAAAATCTGTTATTAATTCCTCACCTTCATGTCGTTCTACACCCGTAAGATCTTCGTTCATCTTCAGAACACAAATGAAGATATTTTTGATGAAATCCGATGGTTCAGTGAGTCTCTATTGACAGAAAGATAATGAACACTTTCAATGTCCAGAAAGACACTAAAACATATTTAAAACAGGTCATGTGACTACAGTGGTTCAACCTTAATATTATAAAGTGACGAGAATACTTTTTGTGCACCAAAAAAACCCCCAAAATAACGACTTTTCAACAACATCTAGAGATGGCCGATTTCAAAACACTTATTCATGAAGCTTTACGAATCTTTTGTGTCGAATCAGTGGTTCGGTTCGCGTAAATGAAGCCGCGTTTACTGAAAAAACAACCCAAACAATTCGTACGAATTTGTATGACCTCTCTCGTACGATTTCATATGTCTTTTGCTAAATCATACGTATTTTACGAGTTTCCAAATTCATATGGATTCAAACGAACGATCCACCGCCTAAACCTACCCGTCTCTGGGGTTTAGACAAATCGTATGAATTCGTACGAGTGAGGTCGTACAAATTAACCACCTTGTAAAATACGTACGAGATAAATCACATGACTTTGGATCTCCGGACCACTGATTCGAAAACAAAAGATTCATGAATCAGTGTTTTGAAATCAACCAGCACTAGATATTTTTGGAAAAGTCGTTATTTAGTGTTATTTGGCGCACAAAAAGTATTCTCGACGCTTTATAACTGTGACGAGCAGGGCGGGCGAGAGCCGTGAGGGAACGGCGCGAGGCCGGTGGCGCGAGTGATAATGAGCGTCAGCTGCGCGCTACACCGGTCTCGTATCTCTCACGGAGGAGCTCCGGAAAGAGGAGCGACGACAGTGAAGGACGAGAGAGGACCAGGCCTGGACTTTATGTTGTGTTTTATTTTGTTTGTGTGGGCGGCAGTCGCCGTGAGGAACTGCCGCCCTTTTACTTTCGTTTTATTGTTATTTTATTATTAAAGTATGTTGAATGTTCGCCGGTTCCCGCCTCCTTCTTCCCATATTTACGAACCGTGTTACAATAACATTAACGATGAACCAGTGTTACATATAACGTACCTTTAAGCAAAATTGCCTGATTTATTTACATTACAGATACTGATGACATATTGCTCTATATTTTTTTATTAAAGTATATGCAAATTTTTATTTCACCATCTTCGCATGAATTGTAATGGTGATAATTCTAGAAACAGAAATATATCTTTATGTTCAGAGGAACTCATGTATGCTGTGTCCTGTATTTACGCACAGGTCCGTATCTTTTCTAGCTCTCTTTTTCACATGTGTATTTGTTCATGATGCAGTATTTAGGGTGTTAACCAAACCCTTAATCTGGAAGACTCAAATGAACACCAAAACAAGTCTCTTGCCATGTGAATTCATATGAATTCTGTGCCTGTTTATGCACTAGATGTGTTTGTTCAGCATATTGGCCACATAATCACAGCGACGAGCAGGGCGGGCGAGAGCCGTGAGGGAACGGCGCGAGGCCGGTGGCGTGAGTGATAATGAGCGTCAGCTGCGCGCTACACCGGTCTCGTATCTCTCACGGAGGAGCTCCGGAAAGAGGAGCGACGACAGTGAAGGACGAGAGAGGACCAGGCCTGGACTTTATGTTGTGTTTTATTTTGTTTGTGTGGGCGGCAGTCGCCGTGAGGAACTGCCACCCTTTTACTTTCGTTTTATTGTTTTTTTTTATTTTTTATTAAAGTATGTTGAATGTTCGCCGGTTCCCGCCTCCTTCTTCCCATATTTACGAACCGTGTTACAATAACATTAACGATGAACCAGTGTTACATATAACGTACCTTTAAGCAAAATTGCCTGATTTATTTACATTACAGGTACTGATGACATATTGCTCTATATTTTTTTATTAAAGTATATGCAAATTTTTATTTCACCATCTTCCCATGAATTGTAATGGTGATAATTCTAGAAACAGAAATATATCTTTATGTTCAGAGGAACTCATGTATGCTGTGTCCTGTTTTTACGCACAGGTCCGTATCTTTTCTAGCTCTTTTTTCACATGTGTATTTGTTCATGATGCAGTATTTAGGGTGTTAACCAAACCCTTAATCTGGAAGACTCAAATGAACACCAAAACAAGTCTCTTGCCATGTGAATTCATATGAATTCTGTGCCTGTTTATGCACTAGATGTGTTTGTTCAGCATATTGGCCACATAATCACAGCTCACACAAAACCATGTGTTCTTCTCTCCTCATGTGTCTTCAAACGGTGAAGTCATACTGGGCCCACAGACTTTGATGGCCGTAATGTCAAACTAACTCAGCATCCATTATTTCCTCCTCATTCTGTCTCTTCTTCAGTCTTTTCTTAGATGAAAAGGTCGGATTTAAAGTCAAAGAGTGGCGGAGTTTTTATTTTTTTATTTAACCCTCCACCTCGGCTCTTTGTTGGAGTTCCTGCTGTGCTGTTTTTGCTTTTTGAGTGGTCACACCAAGTTTGTTTTTCCATCTCCCGTGTTCTTCACACGCAGGGTTGACGCTACACAAAATGCAGTGACCTTTCAGATGCAGATAGTCGAATGAGCTTTCCTCTCCTGCCAAAATGTCAACGTCTTGAGTTTTTCTTTCCCTCTCTTTTCGTTGTTTACTTTTTCAAGCGGCCTTGACAGGTTGCCGTGACCCTCGAGCCTTTGGCCTCAGGCTAAACACGTGCTCCTGAAGAACATTCTGACCCCCATTACTAAGAAAAAAGCCTTTTCAGAATCTTTTTTCGTATAGATTTCCATTACAGGACAGTTCTTAAGCAACATTACATCGGCTAACATCATTCCTAATAATTGTTTATTAGTAGTAATCTTTTTAATAGTGTTCACACTGTGATAGAGATTTGAACAAACTCTTAGCTAAACATTAAACTTCATTACTCACTGTGTTTGTGCTACAGGAATGCATGATATCTTGAAATGTGCCGTTTCTTGAGGACAGGTGTGGTTTATTACAGGAATTTGATGCAATTTGACGATAAAATAGGCGAAGCACCTTGATAAAACAGTTTACTACCTTGAACAATCTTGTTTAATAATGTATTACATGTATTGTAAAACCCAACTGACTTAAATTGAGGGAAACCGATTATCTCAATTGACCCTTCGCAAAGACCCGTCCGCTTTAGTTACTGTTGCTATGTCTGACAAGCCATGCGCTCTCATGCCACACATCATGTTCTCACGAAGTGAAAAATACATCAAGACGACAATGACAACAAATCGATAGACAAGACAGAGCAGGTTACTTTTGATATGAAACAGTTTCATATTTAAAATATTGTAATTTTTAAAAAAAGTTGAATCAGTAAATAGCGTCTAGTGTGTGTTTAATGTGTGGTGACAGATCGCTGTAGCTCCTCGTGAACCGATCATCTCTTCATACTAGTTCATTTATAGCATCAAATAAACATGAATGAACATCAGAAGGAATGTTGTTTCAAGCGCGGAAAGTTCTAGTTCATCAACGTTAATCTACTAACTCCCCTGACTGCTTTGTTAGACAAAATGGTGGATTCAGGGTTATGATTGGTCAGATCGCCTGTCAATCAAACTACCTGCGAAGGGTTAATTCAGTTTAGTTTAGAAACCAACAGCTTTCTGTCATATAGCAAAATAGACACAGAACAGTCTCTTCAGAACCAACAATTCGTTCTGCTACACAAAGATATTTTGAAGAATGTTTGTTATCAAACAGTAGTCAGGGAACCATTGACTTCTGTATTATTTTTCTCTATATTATGGAAGTCAGTGTTGCCTCACAATTGTTTGTCTCACTTTGGAAATGTCAAAAAGGCAAGTGTAAAAAAATACCTCACACCACACACACGTACTTCTTCATTTTTAAAGCTGCAGTCCAAAATTGTTTGTGGTAATAAATGATCCCAAATCAATTTTTGAACACGTACATAACCAGCCTGCGTTCAAAAATATCTCCTTATCTTAGCCCGATTCACAACGGTAAGCTTGAGATAATGTTTTATAATTCGGGTGGTACTGGTGAGTTTTCGCGGGAAATTCGTGCATGTCTTTGCGACATGTCTGTAAACATAAAGAACAACTCCCAGCTAGTAGGCTATAATGCGGATCATTTAGCCTTTTCTGACAGCAGCAGCAATAATTAAACTTATCATTTTGATGGCGGTATGACAAATTAACGTTAGTGATTAGACTGCAGAAATTGAAATCTATAGGTAATACACACTAAATACACATAGTCATGCTGATGTTGTTAGCATTAACATTTTGGGAACAAAGTATAATAATAATTTGCACGGGTTTGACGTGATATGAGCTAAGTGATTGTTATATTTAATCACTTGGCAGCGTGATTTACAGTAATGCTTTTCCCCCTCAGTTAGTCAGAACATGTTACCTATTTGTTCAGACGACAATCTCCAGTGAAAATTCTTATTTTGGTCAAACTTCCAAGACAACATTATGTGATTACAAAGCACAGTATCCACACCGATGTGGTGATTGACATTAGATCAAACATTAGATTCTTCCGTGAGGCACAACGTAAAGATAATAATTCCGCAAACGACTGCAATTACAGGTTTCAAACAGAGATGGCGACAAAGAGGCAAAATTGCGGGCTGCGTTTTTAATATAAAACTGCACATGAGCATGATGAATAGTGATTTAAAGCGACAGTTCGCCCCCAAAATGTCATGTTGTTCCAAACCTGACTCTCTATTTTTTTTCTGTGCAACATAAAGATATAAATATATTCTCATATGTTCCACAGAAGAAAGAAAGTCATGCTTGTTTTGGAACAATATGAGGGTGAGTAAACTGATAACAGAATTGTCATTTTTGTATGA